>RJWT010011803.1:0-22966 GCA_004365215.1 Cuniculus paca
CTGCAAGCTATACAGGTTTTCAAGACATAACAACAGGAGATTAACAATGGTTACCCTAGTGTCTCTTGCTTTCTTCAAAATGGTTGTTCTTACATTTACAGACAATAAACTCAAACAAAACAAAGTAGTATAAAACCAGATAAAAGAGAATAGCATTACAGGTCTTCAAGTCGGATAACAAGAAACCAGCAATGGCTACTATAGCATCTCATTTTTCAAAAGAGCTGTTCCTATCTTCTCGCTTATTGCTTTCAAATAGTAGGAAAGAGACTTAAACCAATCAAATCAAAGAATAAAAGCACCATTGGATGACAGTAATGTTTTCTTTTCAAAAATGTTAGCTTCACAAATATGTTCTGGGAACTCTGAGTGGCAACTTGTTGCTGTAAGCATAGCACAGCAACTTTGTTAGTCAGCTTTCTGGTATTGTAACAAAATACTTGAAGATATCTACTTAAAAGAGGAAAAGCTTAATTTGGCTCATGGTGTCAGACGGTTCAGTCCATAGTAACCTGTCTCCAAGACAGAAGTCATGGTGGAAGTGCATGGAGGAAGAAAAATTCTCATTTCTTGTTAGCCAGGTAGAAAGGAATAGGGGAGAAAACAGAGGGGAAGAGTCCGAAAAGAAAGGGCCAGATGCAAATGCATCCTTCATAGGCACACTCACAGTAACTGCTTTCATTTAATTAGGCCCCACCATCTAAGAAGTCCACTGAACTGTGAACCAAGGATGGATTAAAGTACTCATGGAGTTAAAAATTCCCTGGTCCAATCTCATTCCAAAATTCACCTCTGAACATTACCACACTACCAAGAAAGCTTTCAACACATATGTCTTCAGAAACATATCATAACCAAACCACAGAAAGAGTGTTTGCAACCTTCCCAATCATACTGCTGTACCATAAAGACAGATAACCTTGAATTATTTGTAGGAAAATATATGCAGCCTGAGGCCATACTATTAAGTGAAATAAATCAGATACCCCAATTTAAACATCTCATCGTTTCTTTTATATGAGAAACCCCAAGTATAAATAAAGAGAAAAATAAAAGATAAATTATAAGAAACAGGGAGATAGATCTTTCTCAAATGGGAAGAGGAATAAGAGACAGAGAGAGGGGAAGGGAAGGAGATGAAAAAAAATTTTGATGTGTAGTTGATATGTACCAACTCTCCAAGAGGAATGGAAATATTATGTATTGCAAACATGTACTAATCAAAGTAAAGAAATAATAACAAAACATTCCTCAATCTAAGAAACTGTACTCTATACGCTTCATCTATCTGTTTTACTTTTAACCACTCTAATTTTTATTGACAGCTATTGAGACTTTTGAGATGATGATTGATATGAGAAGTCACCAGTCCTAATCATGCACCATTGTATGTGAAGGACAAACGATTACCTCTTCTAATTGTGCTTTTCCCACTTTTTGCTCAAGTAGATTCTAACCGTGGAAGTTTTTCCTTAAGATTTGCTTTTCGTTTCATTTTCTAAAGAAATGCTTATTTATAGCAGATGTGATGCCAAGAGTTGAAATATTTAAAAATAAATTTTTGGCAACTCTCCCAATGCCCAGAGATTGAGTCTAATCTTGAGAGAGAGAGAGAGAGAGAGAGAGAGAGAGAGAGAGAGAGAAAGGTCTGTTGTATACTTTCTGTCCTTTTGCGATCATGTGCCTCTATAAAGTCAAAAGTATTCTCACAGATAATAAAAGGAGCATCTTTTTTGGTGCTACTTATAGCCTTCCTTAAATCACCCATTTATTCCAAAAACATTTGGAACATCAGAGAGTGGTAGAAAATACGAGCAGATGGAGCCAGCAGTGACTGTAAAAAAAAAAAAAAAAAAAAAAAATTAAGCAACTGCTACCACTGCTCCTCACCGTAAATTTTTCTTATCTAATCTTTCTCTAAGCAAGAGTGGAGGATGAACGCTCTTCTCTTAATTGCTCTGTGCTTTCTCCAGGAGAAATGAGCCAGCCTTTCTGCTGCCCAGAGCAGTTCACACCATCAGGGGCCACGAAAGAAACCTAAAGTGATCACGTGTTTGTACCTTCTATGTGGAGCTGGTGCTTTGCGTACCAGTGTAAAGTGTCACTGCAAAGTAAGTTTCCTTCAGTTTCATGGTATGACACTGTGCAGGAGAATTAGCCAGTCATTTTACATTTAACACATGCCCTTCCTGGAGATATCGATTGACCAACCCGTCCTGTTGAGAGATAGCTATTGATCCAGCAGGCTTTTTATTGATTTTCACACGTGTGCTGCACTTAAAAAAAAAGGACATAGGTTTTAAATCACAAACTTTATCTCATAGGCTAATGATAGAGCTGAAAAAAACGCAGGAAGGCAAACTGCCACTTAGGATCCAACTGGCGTAGTTCCTTAACCGCAGGCTTTTCCATTAAAGCATTAGATAAAAGAGGACTCTAAACGTAACTCCACGGCCCACTCATGTACAGAACGCACCTCACTTATAATGCGTGAAAGAGGAACCCTGCCCTGTAAAATTCCATCACCTTCCTCGTTCCCTTGCAGGCCTCCTAGGTGTAATAACTGTCCTTCCTGTTCTATACTGTCTGCAGAATATGCTGTGGCTGTTCCCACACACGATATCAGCCCTCACAATCAGGCAAGGAGCAGTCTTTCCAAGAGCCAATGTGGGAAGCTTTGCAGTGCTGACTGGGGTTCAAGCTCTGAGGGGGCAGCTTCTTGGAGTAGAGCTAATGTCACATACTGTGGGTGTCTGGTCTGATCCAAGGGTCAGCTGGCCTCCTTGTACATTTGCCTGGCTTTGGAACTCTGGCTGCTCCTTGCCCCTTGACACATGGTGGACCTGCAGACATCCAATGAGATGCTTTGCTGACCCTGAGGAATTTGTCCTTGCATCTGTAAAGGAATCATTAGGTAAGAGCTGTTGCTTTTCTGTTCTGACCAGCAATGGTGCAATGGTTAATTAGCATGAATGAATCACAGTGTGTTTGTCTAGGTCGGATTGTAAGATTCTGGATAGAATGGCTGAAAGCTCAGAAGATATTGGAGTAACGGAGCTTCACAGAAGCAAGCGAGTTCAATTGCATGCTGCAAGTCTTGAAAAACTCTGCTAAAGCACTGGTCTTTTGCCCTACAGTCTTCACTCCAGGGTTGTAACTTAGGAAGGAGAGGACTGGAGGTCTGATTAGGGACCAAAGAGAAATCACTGATATATTGGAGAGTACCAGATCCTTCCATTTGGCTTCAAGGCCAAAAAAAAAAAATCAAAAAATGGGAGCATAGTACCTAGCTTTATGGCTTTCTACAAAATCTACCAAACATCAGAGCTTCCCAGAGTATCAGTTCCAACCATCTTCCCAGGGAAAGATTGATGCCACAGAGCTCAGTATCTCTGCAAGAGAAACAAACTGCAGGCCAAAGATAAGCAAAACCCTATCCATTGTTGCATGTGTGCAAATGGCCTCATTCCATAAGTATTTTCACTTTTTAAAATTACTTTTTGTTGGTACATATTTGCCACACATAATGATCACATTCATCAGAAGAAATTTGTCCCTGTGCATAATATATCTTAATTCTTTTTTTCCTCCATTCTCTTTCCCTCACTTCAACCCTGTTTTCCCTCTCCATTTACAAAAATTTGTTTCCGTTCTTTTCCTTCCATTCTTTTTGTGTCTTTATTCACCCCCTTCCCTTGCCCCATCTCTCTTCTTCGTTCCCCTTCCCATTTGAACATTTTCTTCCTATTTCTCAATATCTAGCCTTCATTTTTTTCTCCCTATTTATCTTTTGGATTCATCACACGAGAAAAACAATGCAGTGTTTAAGCATGTGTGCCTGATTCATTTCACTTAAAATTATATTCTCCAGGTGCATCCCTTTACCTAAAAGATGTGTCAAGTTTATCCTTTATAGCAGAATAGTACTCCATTGTATCTAAAAAATTACATTTTCCTTCTCCATTCATCCATTGATAGGGGTATGGGCTGTTTCCAAGATTTAGCTGTTACAAATTGTACTGCTATAGACATGGGTATGCATATACTGTGATGCTTTTAACTTCAAAAGTATACTCTTACACCCAGCAGGCAGCAAATGAGGCATCTACGTTGCCTAGTGCTGATCGAGTTGGGGGTGAGTATGCAGTTCTGTTGGATCTCATTTGTATCAGTTCTCTAATTGCAGTGGATCCTCCATGGACAATAAGAGACAGAGTGGGCTTGCAGCAAATGAGCTTTCCTGACTGCAAAGATCATGCTTTGCAGCATAATTTGCTGCCTTGTCTGGCAGTTGGAAGCACACTCAGTAGCAGTAGCTGCACTTGAAGCAGGCAAGGAAAGAGTACAGTTTGCCAAGTGTCCCGAGGAGGCAGCGGGATCCGTGCAGACTGGTGGTTCTTTACCTTCTGCTTTTCCAGGGGAAAGAGAGGAAGGTGGAGTCCTGGAATCCTTTTGGACTCTGCTAGTTTCAGAGTAAGCTTCCCATGCTGATATCAGGTTGTGCTTCCATGAGCTCATCCCTGAAGTCTTTCCCACAGCCCGTGAGGACCACTCAGGCCACCCCACCAGGGTTTTATGCGCCTTGTTGCCAGGAAGACAACAAGCACGTAGCTCTGCTTGGCTGTTGACAAAATTCCTGGGCTGGCATGTTGCCCAAGTGGGGCAGTGCTGGAGAATCTCAATAGTGAAGGCGTTTCGCCCAGCCACAGAGTCCGGGAACACACTTCCCAAAGGAATTTATTCTGAAAACCACAGCTACAACAACCACAGCAAGAGCAGCAACACCAGCAGCAACAGCAAAGAAACGTGGAGGATGAAGAAAGTCATCATTCAAGAGTGAGTGCTGTTTCGTTTTTCAGGATGGGATCTGGAAGGGAAATGCATAACAACTTTCACACACACGCTATTGCTTCTGCAATTTCATGTTTTGAAATATGGATAGCCCCTCAGGATTTTTTTTTTATTAGCACATGTTTTCAGTGCACAATAGTCACGTTCATTGTTGGGAGCTGGGAGAAATACATGGCACAGCTCTTCCTATGGTTTTTAATCTCCTCTCTCCTCAATCGCGCTAACTCTTGCTCCTCCCTTTACCATTTGCAAAAGCTCATTTTCTTCATTATTCTCCTTCAGTTCCCTGTTTTTCAATCTCCATTTCCTTCCTTCTCTCCTCTCTCTTAGACATTAGCAGCATCAAAAACATGGTCAGATATACAAATTTAGAAAAGCATAATTTTGTGTACAAATTCTCTATGTTGTTTTTTTTTCAAAAAGGGAAAGTTAACTGGTATAACATAGGCATGCTGGTCACGATTTATCTAATTTGTATTCTGTGCTTTTATTACTACTACTAATTTGCATGAAGGTAAGGTTCCTAAGATCAATGTCCAGAGAATAATATTGATAATGTCTTCTTGTTTCTGCCTTGACTGTTTTAGGGCAAACTTCTTTTGTCTTTCTATCATATTCGTGTGATGTATGAGTTGCAGATATTCCCTGATGTTTTTCTTCTTTGATTTCTATTTAACGTTCTTGTGAACTATATGACACCCACTGAATACATGTACATATTAAGCATTGTAGTTCTGCAAATTACTGATATCATTTCCTCTTCCAAAGGGATTTTTCCAACTTTGACATATATTTCCAAATTTGTTGTCTCTCTCTCTCTCTCTCTCTATATATATATATGTGTATATATGTAATGAAATCTACTATGGCTTTTCAATATATTTCTCTTCTAATTAGTACAAGATACTACGGGTGTGTTAAATAAAGATAATTAGTTTAAGGTCATATCAAAGTAATACCTCATATTATCTTTTCAGCATGCTACACAAGTTTAGCCTCCTTTAGTTTTTCTCCATATTGAACATTTCTTGCTGTTTTTTACATGTGAAGAATTGAACTGTGGGGCTTCCATTCAAGGTGGTATAAAATTTTGCTAACAGATAATATCTAATCTCACCTTTTCCTGGTTAAACACATCCTCTGCTGAACTGAAATTGTGTTTATGACTCACGCATCCATGATTTTTCTTAATTCTGTGATACTATTTTCACTTATGCGATGAGGTCACTATTTCACTCTGTCCACTTAAGCTTTATGAGATTTAGAGATACAACGTCTTTTCACTGCATAGAGTTTACAGGTTCAGTCTAGTTTTCAATAGGAGATTCATTCATTCCACGAACATAGACTCTAATTTTTTAATGTAAATTATAAACTCTCAGCTGGCTCTGGTGGCCCAAATGAGTAGGCTGAGGCTGGAGGATCCCAAGTTCAGGTCCAGCCTTGAGAACTTAGTGATTTAGCAAGAAGCTCTCTCAAAAGAAAAAATAAAAGTGTGCCGTGGTTGTAGCTAAGGGAAAAAGCCCTAGATTCAATGCCCTGTACTGCACATAGAGAGATGGATAGATAGATAGATTGATAGATAGATAGATAATAGCAAACATAGTTTGGTTGTCTATCTATATGGAGTGTTTTACACTTACTTAACAAAAGAATGACCCATCTAGAAATTCACACCTAGACAAGCTTTGAGAATCTCTACTGTGTTTGAAAATCACATAGAAATACAATGGTCTGCAATTTAAGAAAAGAATCAATACAGATAGGCAGGACTGGCACTAGCCAAGACACTAGTGATTCAAGGGCGGCCTTATCTATTCTTTGCCCTGCCTAAATGACTGCAAAACCAGTTATGATAGCGATCAAGGTCTTGTTGATCCAATGGGCCATGAATTTAAAAGACTTCATTAACAAAGCATATTATTTCAGGAAAATGGTCAAATGGATTCTAAAAAAAACTGTGTATGTAACCCCATCACTGTGAATTGGAAATGCCAAAAATTGACTTTTAAACTATGAGTCAGAATGGAGCGATTTTTGTATAAGTGTCTGCCACACTATGCCCACCTAGATATGGTATAAAATAACAACCACAGATAGAAAACACTCTCTTGAGAGGTGTCTTTTTTTAATCTCCTTTTCCTTTGCCAAAAATTTGGAACTTCATGTGACCTAAGTACATTACAGAAATCATGGAGCACAAATAAATATGTCTATTTAATACTGAGATGATTTATTTATTTGTGGATTCAATGAATTATAGGTATTTTATAAAAGAAATGTAGTGACTGAGAAACTTATTGGATAAAAAATTAATAGGCAGTTCTTAAAAGAAGAATATTTTGTCAAATATTAACATTTTTCTCAAAAATTCATAAAATGATTGATGAATTTCAGGAATTAGAATGACCTCCAATTACTCAATTTGCTGTTATTTCATATTTAGATGATGTGGAAAAAAAGCAGTAAAAACCCTACATCTTTTTATCCACAAATAAATACTTGTTAAAATAATACAGTGAGCATATTCCAGTCTTAGAAATAAAAAAGGAAAAATTTAAAGAATAAAAATCCAGTATTAGCAATATAGAGGTTCAAAGGCAAAAGCATTTACAATAAGATAATAAGATATCTTTGGTCTTGAAAAGTAAAGTTGGATAATAAAAGTATGTAGAAATAATTTTGGATTTGAGGGTTGTGTGATTTTTGTATGTATGTTTATTCTTTGAGAAGACATTAAAATGATACTATCAGTGCACAGTATCAATTAATTAAAGAACCAGAATGCAAATATCAACCCTTTAGAAAATTGATTGCTACTGCTATTTATAATTACTCTGGAATATTTTTTTTTATCTACAGTAGCTAAACTTCTTGTAATTTCTCTGGGTTATACAAAGACAGATTAATTTTTCAACTACTAATATAAATGTCAGAAAAATGCATTGTAGTTTATGTTTTTCTTCCTTAGGGTTATTAGTGTATTTCTATGTTGCCAAAATTGCCACTTTTTCAACATGTACAATTCAATTAAATCTTACATGAGGTTACTGTTCAATCAAGGTTGCACGTGATGCCTGTGTGCTGCATGTGAAGAGATTCTCTCTTTTTGTCACATTGAGTATTGAAAGAAAAATGTCATGTAGCCCTAACGACAATGAAGAATACCTCAAAAGGTACTAAATATGGCAAGCTGGAGATTAAAACTCATCGTCCGACGTTATTTTCTACTGGAGAGACAAGACAATAAAAAGTCCTGAAATCCAGCATCTGTTCATGGCAGCAAAGCAAAACACAAGGCAATGTGTTCATCAGTTTTGTGTAATAAAGTATCTGAGCTTGGTTATGCTGTATAGAAAAGAGGTTTATGGAATGCACAGTTTTGGAAGATCAGAGTTCAAGATTGGGTCACCTTATTCATTTGGCCTCTGACATGTCCACGACTGTGTTTGATCATAATAGATCATATCATGAGGTGAAGGTATATAATGAGGAGAGATCATATGAACAAACAGGAAGTTGGGGAGATCCATGGACTGGGTTACTCCTCTGTGGCAACTTGCTAGAACTGACATGCCTCCTGTGATCAGTATTGATCCCTTTCAAGGGAGCATCCTGTTGACCAAATGTCTCCTACAGGACTCCAGCTCTTAAAGGTTCTCCAACATGTTACCACCACCATGCTGGGGGTCAAGCTTCCAACAGGTGAAGTTCTAAAGATACACTTCAACCACATTCGTCACTTTCTTCGTCAGTGGGATGCAGTGTTCAACACCTACCACCTAGAGTTGGAGAGGTTTATGTTGGGTCTTGGTTCAGTCCATAGTTGACTGTGTTCCAAATCAGGAATGGCATGGTGGAAGGATATAGTGCAGGAAAAACTACCTATATCATGGCAGCCAGGAGCAGAGAGAGGAGGAAGGAGCCACAGTAAGAGATGCCAGGAACCAGATGATGCCTTCACTGACCCACATCTTTGGTCTGAGTCCCATCTCCTAACTGTACATTCGACTGCTGAACTCACCTCAGAATGCAGGAGAGTTCTGGAGGACATTTTAGATCTAAACCATAACACCTAAGGTACAGAAGCTCTTCAGTACGGGTGATTTCCTTCTTTGCCATCTTCTCTGTGCCCTCCATCTCCCTCCTGCTATGAGTTGAATGTGTCATTTCCAAAGGATTCACTGGGAAATTAATCTCCACAAAATGTCTTTGGGAAGTGTGGACTCATGAGAAGCCTCTTCCCTCTTGAGTGGATCGAGACGAGGTTCCTTGTAGAAGCACAAGCTGATACCATCATGTTTTCTCGTGCCCTTTTGCCCCTGTATTTTCCACCATGAGAAGACCCTCACCACACATAGGTCTCTTTGCTGTGGGTTTTCCACTAGGACTGTAAGAAATAGGTCTCTGCTCTTCATATGTTACCACTTATGCCCCCTTTTTATGATGATGCAAAGATCAATAACATCCCACATAGTCTCTTCTCTTACCTCCAGACATGAAGAGTTAGTTCTGGCATTTGAATGCACAATACATGCGATTTTCATGTAGTTTGATGATTAACATGGCTTTTGGGAAGCTCCATAATTTTAAAATCTCCATAAATTTTAAAATCTTTCACCTTTTTTTCTTAAACCAGCGATGGGTGGACCGACTAAAACATAGACAGTGCACTGGGGGAAAACCTCCCTGATTCTATTATTAAGAGTAGTGAGGAATGACTGCTTTTCCCACATACATTTGTACGTAGGCATATTGTGTGGTTGACCAGAAGGAGGATATATATATATATATATATATATATATATATATATATATACACACACACAAAAATAATCAAAGGTTCTGCATTGTTTAATTCTCTCTTCTCTCCATAATCTTCCATTTGATAAACGACAACCCAGTAATGTCCAAGTCTGAGGAACAGGACTCCCAATTGCCTCTGTGAAACTAAAACTCAAATGAAAATTGTCAAAATCCTTGCAGAATGCCTTCTTGACAATATTTTCTATGATTTTGTTTTGCTTTCTGAGGTGCATTCTGCCCTTCAGTTTTGTGACATCTCTCTTTCTGGGCTGCTTCATCTTTTTCTGGGAGGTTTTGCCCACTTCCTTCCTTCCCTGTTGTGTTATATTTGTGCTGCTCAGTATTGAGTTTCAAGCTTTATTCACAATCTTCATGCCCTCCAAAGCAATTTCAAGTTCCGGTGGTTCCAGACTATCTTGATTTCTAGCCAGGAGTTATGTGGCTGAATTACATGTCCACCTGTTCTGTGAGCTGAGGTCCTCCTCAAGCATGTGTAGGTATCTTTGGTGCATAAGATGTATGTTGTCCAAGAAACTAACTGTATTCTCTCCTTAAATGATTCTGACTCCTACACACTTTACTACAAGGAATTCCTCATCTTCATACAACCACGTATCACTTCGTAGTGGGATTAGATTCTGAGAAATGAGCTTTAAGGTTAGGCAATTTCATCCTTGTGTAAACATGATACAGTGTACTTAACACACTCTAAGATCCCTAGGTGTTTTTATCTTGTGGGACCACAACAGCACATCCATGGCTGCAAATCCCATGATAGTTTCACAAGGATAAAAAGAGAGCATCATTTTTATTTCAAAATATGTCTCCAATACTTTTAATCTTCAGTGCTGGTGACATGACATGTTGCATTCAAGGTTAGTAACATGTCTCAACAATGTTTCTACAAAATCTATTTATCACGTGTCCACCAGCTTTTTCCTGTCTAATTCTGTGGACTGACCTCTACCCTTTGAATAAGAATGGACATGTTCTCATATCCCCCTGAGTAAATGATTGCAATGGCGTGCTTTTCCTGGGACACCTCTTACTTTTTTTTCCATCTCAGCTCATAGTTTTATATCTGGTACAGATAACCACTCCCTTCTTTACAGTCTCTCTTCCTGCAAAATTTCTTATCTTAACAGAATGCTGCCTCAAAATCACAAATCACCGCATGTAGAATCCAGGTGTCAGGAGCAGTGCTATGTGAAAGGAAAAGAAGAACTAAGGCAGAATTAGGACATGGGCATTATCACAAACAGCTTGCCACAAAATACACTCCTTGAAATGGGAGAATTGTTGCTTAACATAACAAATTCCTCAGCAGGACCTCATTGCTCAGGTTCTTGTGATATTTTGTTGTTTTTAGACCTGGATTTCCACAATATTCTTTCCTTTGCTTTCCTGTCCTGTCCTGTCCTTTTTTCATTTTCATATCTTTTCTTCTCTGTCTGTCTGTCTGTCTCTCTCTCTCTCTCTGTCTCTCTGCCTACTTCCCTTTCCCCCCTCTCTTTTTCTCTCTCTCCTTCCTTTTTCTCTCTCTCCTTCCTTTTTCTCTCTCTCCTTCCAGCTTTCCTTCTTTCTCCATTCTTTCATTCTTTGCAGTACTAAAGGTTGAACCCAATGCCTTATGTATACTAGGCTAGTGTTCTACCACTGAGATAAACCCATAAGACTATTTATTTATTTATTATTTTGGAACAAGTTCTTGTTAGTTACCCAGGTTGGACTTGAATTTGTGATTCATCAGCCTCCACCTCCTCAGTAGCAAGGGTTACAAGTAAATCTAATACACTCAGCTCACAATATTTTACTGACTGACATCTACTATCCTTCACTTCTTTTGGATAGCCTTCCATAACCTGAAATTGTATGTGTGTGGGGGTCTCCAAAGTGACCACCTCTGCACAATTAGGTTACATAATGTTTTTATTTTTATTAGTACATGTTTACATTCCTTGTGTGGAGTTGGTTCATATACATGACACATTTTAATTCTTCTTTTCATGCCCTTTCTACTCTAACCCCTGCCCTCTATCTCTTGATCTCCTTTTCAAGTGAGAAAGATCTATCTCCCTACTGCCTGATGATTCTTCTAGGCTCTGATGTTTATAGCAGGGAATCAATGCTAATCAGGAAAAGGAGTTACTGTCCAGAACATGTGTATAGTCAAATCATAGCAACTCGAACGACAGACTCAAATATATTAATCATTAAGATCATGCATGAGCATAGTAAAAGATAGATATCCCAATTTTGTCAACATTTGTGCTAGACTGAGGGAAGAAAGGTCCTCTTTTCCCTGGTTTCCCTAGGGAATTTCTGTGAATCAAACGTGTTCATTGTCATCTGTGAAATCAAAGTGGTGGCCAGGTCTCTAGTTTTGTGACTGGGAGGTTTTGAACAACCCTCAACTCTTATTAAATTCCCAAAAGCTTCCACACAAACCAGACCAAGTTAATCTTCCATGAATGCACAGCCTGCCCTCAAGAAGACTCAAAGCACGATAACACATAACAGGTTTCTAAATTTTATTTTAAAAACAAAACAATCAAAAAGGATAAAACCAACACAAATTTCAAAAAAGAAAATAGAAGGAAATTAACACTATTTCATATATTGCATATTTTTACCTTAAAAGTAGCGTTCAGATTATAAGATTTAGGCATGAAAAAAATGATCGATTGCCGGGCATGGTGGCTCATGCCTGTAATCCCAGCACTCGGGAGGCTGAGACAAGAGGATTCTTGTGAGTTCGAGACCAGCCTGGGCTACAAAGTGAGCTCAAGGCCAGTCCGAACGGCATAGTGAGACCCTGTCTCAAAAAGACAAGGGCTGGTGATTTAGCTCAGCAGCCTAAGCACCTGCCTGGCAAGTGTGAGGTTGTGAGTTCAATCCCCAGTGCTGCAAAAAAAAAAAGAAAGAAATGATCAATCAATATCAGTGCAAACTGTTCTTTTTGATGAACTAACAGAGATCAGTAGTACAGTTATTTATCTTGTATATGTATATATGTATATATATATATATATACATACACATGCATATAAAACATAAAAAGTCAATGTTTATTTCTAAACATTAAAAAAAATTGCATGTTGAAAAAAAAATAACACAGACCTGGTTTTACAATAGAATGTAGTAGCTGAAACATCTTCAATGATTTTCTTTTGATTACTCTGATTTTTGTTAATTGCACAAGTTCAGCACTTCCTTTCTTTGTTTTTCAATTTTTGGCTTTACAATTCCTTCCTGGCCCCCAGGGATTATTCCAACTCTCTTTTGATTTGTTGTATAAACTGCAATACATTCATCATTTTCTCACTCTTTGGACTTCATTTTACCCACTTTTACATCCTTCAGAACCTCCAGCTGTTGGAAGCCACTGAAGCTGGAAATTCACCACGCCTGCGGGATCAGCCTGTCAGGTCTGAGAAGAAAGACTGCCCAAGGCAAGCCGCAGAAACAACTCTGGATTCCAAAAATCAGACCATTAGGTTGCATACATGAGATTACTAAGCAACAGGGTGTCACGTGACAGTAAGTTACTAAATGTATAAATGAGTGCACCTACAGTGAGGGGACAGTTTCTTTCCTCCCATCAGAAGAGGAAGGGCTCCACCTAACCCCAGCTTTTCTCTTTTCTTTATTTTCCCATCCTCTCAAGGTCCTTCAGACCAGCAACCTCAAGAGCCTTGGAGTTCACAGCATTCAGCCTCTTCCAAACTTGCATTTTTTTTCTGCCCTCTTCTTACTCTTTCTTCAACATATGCAAGTTGGTTTTCTTCTGAAGTGGTGCTCAGGAACTCTGAGTCAGGGGCCTCAAATTCAAGTGTCCCCAGGGGCCAGATAATTAGAGTTGATGTGAAGTACAGGTTGAGGGTGAAAAGAAAACAATGGAACAAACACTGCATGAACAGCCCTGAGTTTGGTGGGACAGGAGTGATGAGTTATTGAAACTTGTTACTGGTATCTAGGGACATGTGTCTCCTGTCATGTTATAATGTTCTCTTCAACAAAACCTGGACACTGGGCCTAAAAGCAAACTCAGACAGTGCAAGTGGAAATGCGAAAGAAACTCATATCAAAAACCCAAAAACACATGGTGTCAAACAACTGTGAAATATATTTGAAATAAATATGTTGCATTGGAGATTTAAAACCAGAGAGTCACAAAGCCAGATGGCAAATCTAATTGAGTCTGCTAAGTTTATATTCTGTCTTTCTGTGTTGTTTAGGTAATTCTAAATAAGACAATAAATTTATTGGTCTCTTGGATAAACTTCCAGAGATTCATATTTTGGAGATGAACATTTGAAGTGTTAAATATGTTTATAAATATGTGAGGGTACCCTATTTTTGATGGTTTTTTCTTTATTTGTAGAATCACAAGAGCAGTTTTTCAGGTGACTTAGGTGGGGTTAGCATCCAAGAAGTCATTTCTCAGGAACTAGCCTCAGATGCATGCTGAATATGCAGTCATATCTTCTATCTTGATGTGGATGCCTTGTGGGAAATGCAGCGTTAGACAACTTCACTGTCATCTGACTATGATAGTGGCACTCAAGCAAATCGAGAGAGTATGGCTCATCACAGGAATCAAGAGCAATAGACACAATATGTGCAAGCTTATGTCTGAGTAACATAGCATACCTTTTCAGTGTCTTAATCTCTTTCCTAGTCTCTGAGACAAAATACCAGACTACCACAACGTAATGGCAGAGTGCCTTATTTTGGTTCACGTTTCAGTCCAAAGTTGACCAGCACCAAGGCAGGAAGGTATGGTGGAAAGTATGGAGAAGAAAGCTGCTCACCTCATCAGGTCTGAAAAGCAGAGACATTCAAGCTGTAATGGTTGATGTTGAGATGTTTAGACATTTAGCTGGGAGACTCAGCAGGGATCCAGGGTTGTTACTTTGTAAACATCCTCATCCTGTGCAAGAGGAGGGTGAGGAGATTTTCTGAGTGCTATACCCACGCTGGAGGTGGAAGATGTCTGTGTACCATATAAGGGAGGAGAAGAAGTTTGTTTCCCCCTTTTTGCTCTGACTGCTGCCTTAAAGTGTTGCCCCTGTGCCATGCTACGCTGCCTTGGAGCCAGCGAATTATAGACTGAAACTTCCACAAACAGTGAGCTAAATAAACCTTTCCTTCCTTCATTTTGGGTGTGAGGTATTTTGTCCCAGCAATGAGAAAAAAGTAACCAAGACAAAGGGAGAGCCAGGAAGAGAGATATGTCTTCCCAGGTCATGCACACAGCAGTTTTCCTCCCCTGACAAATCCCTACCTCTTAAGAACAAAGCATTTTAAACTCCCATAATACAGTCACCTTCCAGACACGTGAGGGTTTGGGGACTATTTTAGATCAAGACTCTAATTTAGTGCAAATTTTATTTCTTCATTTGTAGAAGGCCTGTACTCTAAAATAATGTTGAAAGCATAGTACACTAAATTCATAAACCAGGAACAGCTGCTTAAAATCATCACCAGGAATTATATCCAGGGAACACTCTTGCATATGCTATGTCTGTGTAAGGATGGCAGTGCTGTTAACTTGTTTACAGCAGCCTCCCCACAAACTCATCACAAATGCACAGGAAATTTTCAGCTCCATGATGTGCTATGGTCCCACACTTTTCTTATGGAGTCTGTCGTGAGCTGAAATTTTTGTCATGTCACATGTAGGCACAAAATGAGAGGCAGGGAGAAAAGACTCAAGCC
Source organism: Cuniculus paca (assembly GCA_004365215.1). Classification (NCBI taxonomy): domain Eukaryota; kingdom Metazoa; phylum Chordata; class Mammalia; order Rodentia; family Cuniculidae; genus Cuniculus; species Cuniculus paca. Next base: position 15,379 of record RJWT010011803.1, read on the forward strand.
ACACTATTCAGAAGCCAGCTTTACCATGCTTTTATGTATAATCTGGGTAAAGAAAAAAAAGTCACTATTTTCTGGTTTCTTGGTTGAAACTTTCATGTTTATTGGCTCATTCAATTATCTCATCAATCTGGAGCTGCAAAAATTGTATTTTGAATTTCCTTTCAGTTAGCAAATGGAGAAATGCAAACTTAGGTAGATTAACAGAGCTGAAAGGATGGCATACTTTCAGTAAGTTGAATCAACTCCAAAGTCACGCTCTTAAATACTTCCATATGCTCCTTAAAATTGTTCAGTTCTTTCTGTCACCTGTTCCTCGGCTAAAAATAAAATTCTGCCTTCTTTCATAATATTTTTGGTATCAAGTAATATCTATTAAATCATATTAAGTCTCAAATCAATACAGTAATGTGAGGTATTGCATGTATTAGTTTAAATTTGCTGGCAAACATTTATCTGTGCTGGGAGATCTGCTTCATTGGACTACATTCTATAGTGCTGTCAATTAAAAATTCTAACTTGAAAAGTCAACCGGGGTGCATTAGAAACTTGCATTAGAGCAGAGAGAACTTCTATGAACTAGAGTAATGCAGTTAACAAAAGCTGTTTTTTGAGAGTGTTGGTTTATCCAAGTCATTTGAAATAATCATCTGTCACTGAACACGTGTGAAAAACATCACAGACCGTATTTTTCTTGTAGATTCACAACAAAAGGGGGTTGGGAAAAGTACAAAGGTTGAGAACATTTCTATTCAACTGTTTTTTGGTATAAAGAAGTGAACTATAGGAAAGAGAAGGGCGATTCGGAAGCTGGGCCTCCAATGTCCAGGCGTGGACATAGCTAGTGCCTCTGACTTGGCTCTCTCTTCAACTTGGAGATATAGTCTTCTCCCTGTAGTCATAGACCATCATCCCCCTGGGTGTGGCTGCATCCTCTTCTCCTCTTCTTACAAAGAAACCAGTCCTGCTCCATTAGGACCCATCATGCCTCAATGACATCCTTCAAGGCTCTATCTGTAAATATGGCCCCATTCTGAGATCCTCGGAACAAGCATTTCAGCACACGTGGATTGGAGCACATTTCAGCCATGAACTCGTCCATGCAATTCAGTGCATAACAAATACCCAGGCACCCTCTGTAGGAGTCCTGAGAACACACTGGAAATTGTGGTTGTGGGGCATACCAAGACTTCCCATGTCTTCTCTGCAGGCAAGCTTTACAGATTTGAATCACCCACTGGGTGAGTGTTCCCAACGAAACCTTCAGTTATTCTTGGGGATAAATTAACAGGAACACAAGTGACTTTACTAACAGTTTTTCTCACCAAGTGGGTGGAGTTGCTTTGAGAAATTTACTTCTTAAAAAGTGGGCCATTCAAACAGATCTCAAATTGTGTTTGGAATTAGAATCTACTGTGCAAACGCCCGCATGGATGCCAATGCTGTATTTGGTAAGCAGTGATTACAAAAGACTCTTGTGATTGTAATTTGCTCATTCAGCCTGCTCTTGTGGTTTTAACTTGATCTACAAGTACTGAGATGTGTGGAACTATCAGAGAGTGGAGGGGAGAGGGGGAGGGAAAGGGAGAGGGAGAAGAAGACAGAGAGAGACACAGAGAGAGAGAGAGACAGAGAGAGAGAGACAGAGAGAGAGTGAGAGATGCAGGGAGAGAATGAAGATGCACTCTGAATTATATACCACCCTTGAAGCGATTATTGGATCAACCGTAAATCCATCTGAATAAATGCTGAAAAGAAAAATCCTTTTAACACACCTTTGCCTATAATAAATCCACATTTCTGCCTTCCTTGAGCTCATATTTACCTGATGTGAATAATGCTGACAACTGACTAAACTTGAAAAGGGAAACACTCTTCTGAAAACCTACCGGACTAGTTCCAAACAAAAGCCTTCTGTGTGAGATACAAGGCCAGTGATCAGAAAAAGATCGGAGCAACAAAGAAAATTATCCACATGATTTCCACCAGGCTGCCTGGTCCTGGAAACTGTATTACTGTGTGGTACCATTGCATGGGGCCAGGAGAAATTGTCTGCCAGAAATTGCACAAACAAGAAGCATTGTCCTCTGTTCACAAGTGTTTTGGAAGTGAACTGAAGAATATCATCCTGAGTCTGTATTCATCACAACCAAAAGAAAAAAAAAAAAAAAAAAAAAAAAAAAAAAAAAAAAGAAAAGAGAAGAGAAGAGAAGAGAAGAGAAGAGAAGAGAAGAGAAGAGAAGAGAAGAGAAGAGAAGAGAAAGAAGCGAAGCTTCAGTGATTCCACGTAGTCAACCAGGAATGGACAATAAAAGCTTCTGTGGACTCACCTTGGATGACCTCTAACACTACTTAAGTGTTCTCTGCCTCACCTCAATGGTTGTCCAAGAACTCAGATATTTCAATCACTTGCCTCTTTAATCACCATTTAATATTATCCTTTCCATTAGATTATGGATTTGTACAATACTTTCTCTCCTTTTTGCAACGAACAAACTGATTCTGTTAGAGATTAAATAGAGCATCAAGAAAAGTACTTTTATGCTTCGGTGCTATTTACTGTTGGAAGGCTTAAGCTTTTGTTAAAATGACTGACTTAGGAGCCAGCTAGTGTGTGTCTGGGTGGGTGATGAAGGTGTGTCCCTGGGGACTGTATATGGTCCCCACACCCTCCTTCTCTGATATTTTCTTTCCTGTTTCTGAGACACTGTGAAGTATCTTTGCTCAGTCATTCTCTCTGCTGTGATTTTTCTGCCATGAAGCCAGTAAACCATGGACTGAATCCCCTGAAATGGTGAGCCAAATTAAACTCCCCTTCTTTCATTTGTCAGTGTATTGTGTCACAGTGATGAAAAATCTGATCAACACAGTCTGCCTAATTGTTGTATCTTAGATAAACCCAAGTTCTGATGATCCTTGGTATGAAATGACATTATGTCCCTATAAACTCTTGTGAGTTAAAAACAATGCAAATTTAAAAGGCATGAAATATACCTGACCTACTATTGTAGTTTAGGTCTAAAATATCTCTGCAAGATCTGATAGGCTCCCAACTGTGGCTTGTGAAATGTGATTGGATCATGACTAGATCATGCTATTATGCTGGATTAATTCACTAATGCACTTAGAGCTGGATATGTTTCTAGGAGGAGGGGGTCTGTTTAGAAGAGGTAGGCCACCAGGGGCATAACCTGGAAGGATGCATTCTGTTGCTGGGTTTCTCTCTTCTCCCTCTGTTTCCTAGGTGCCATGATGTGAGCATCTTTATTCCATCACAACCTTCTGTCATGATGCCTCTGCCTTGAATGAATGGAATCCTTTTAAAACTTAAGCTATACTAAACCTCTCTTCCCTTGGATGTTGGCTCTTCCATCCTAATAATGGAAACATGACTAACACACTGACACTTTGATAGAAAGCCCTAAAGTTCGCTCCATATCCCTGATTTCTCTGTAAGTTTACACCACAAAGGAACCTCGGAGACTTCTAATATGCAGAAAACCAATGTATATACAGGTCATCTATCCTGTTAAATATCTGGAATTTGGAATTTTAATTTTATGGAGACCATAATGAAGATTTCATAATGGTACAGACATTGTTGAATGCAAAATTCTCAAATCACTCAAGAAGCTCATTCTATTTAGCCATTCATTTGGATCCATTGAATATGTATATCTTTTGTTGAGCTTATTTGAGTGTCTTTGTGGGATTCATTACAGGAAACATTGTAGTTAAATCAAAGAGGTTTTTTTTGTTAATATTTGAAAGAATAACTTCTTCCTTGTCAGTGATTTAGAATACTGAAGAATACAGAAAAAAGCTATATTTGGCTGTATCTGTTAAGAAACTTGAGACAGATCAACTCGATGAGCTACTCATGGTGTGAGCCCAAGGCATCACTTCTGAGTTAATTACTAAGCAGTGTTGTGTAGCAGAGGTAGTGGCAACATTACCAAATTTTATAGTATGCAAAATATACTCTCTTTCATCTGTTTCCCAAGTTATTCTCCTTGTCTATGAAATGACATAAAGATGCAGGACAGTTTGTTTTCTTCCATTTATAATTAATAATCTCATTCCTTCTGTTTCAAAATCATTTGTCTGTCTCTGTCTGTGTGTCTCCTCTCTCTCTCTCTCTCTGTTTTTCTTAGTCATTCAATTAACTACTGCAACCATCCATCTTTCTTGCTTCTAATCATCTATCATCTAACCTAACATCTACTAAACATCATTTCTTACTCTAGATTCTTTATTAGTGCTGGATCTGGATTTGATTTAACATGTTAACAGACATGGGCTTCTGTCTTCATATTTCTTTCAAACATTGATTCTTTTATTGCTGGAATTCTTGCTTAGATATCCCAGGCAGAGCTGGGTCTGCAGCAGTGAAGAAATTTCCTGCTTTGTACTAGGAAACCTGACATGTAAGTGGAATTTCTTTGAAGCAGAACCCCAGTTCACTGTGTCAATAAAAAGAATTACCACATTGAGCTGGATTCCTCTGACTGTTTCATCATTATACTTAGGAAACTCATAAGGAAAAGGATATATTCTGAACATAGAATTAGGCAGGTAGATGTTTGATAAATGAATGATTAGAAGAGGCAACAAGACTACCTTCTAAGATAGATTTTCTATGGGGGCAGAAATCCGAATCTTTTAATCCCTGGCTCAATTTAGACTGTTGTCTTAGGATTTTTAAGAGCAAATGCTAGGTTTCCATATATCCTTAGAGGCCCATTGAGGTAAGTTGGTGATGAGATGGGAAACTTCTTGGGGCCAGAGAGGCCTCTGACAAAACTTTGCCACTAAATGGTCAGGCACTATCCTCTGAATTCTAAAAACAGTACAGTTCTACGTGACAGTTCATTGTGATACATTGAATTGACAGGATTAATAAATGCCCAGGGACCTATGAAAGCATACTTCTGAGCATGCCTAGGTGAGTTGTGGAGTTGTGACCTTGGATACTAAGTCTGGTCCCTGACTCTTTTTTTCTCTGGTTTTGTTTGCCTGTTCTGATTTCTGGCTGCCAGAGTTTAAGCAGCTGTCTTCTGCTACACCATTCCACCATGATGCTCCTGATGTGGAACAAGCAGACCATGGACTGATACCTCTGAAACTGTGAGTGTCAAGGTTTAGAATCATAATGTTGGCCAAGTGTTTCAAGTATTCAGAGTTAACGCTTTGAGCAAGTGATGGGCTTATGAGCAATCCCACACTCACTGGATTAACCCATTGTGAAGTTCAACACTCGAAAGTACTTTTAGGTGGAGGTTAGACTCCTTAGAGGTGGGTCACTTAGGGCATTACCTCAAAGAGCATATTCCTGTTCCTTAGCTCTGCCCTCCTGACTCTACTTACTGGATATCATGGTGCAAGCAACTTTCTTCCACCAGTCATATCCGCCATGTTTCTGTCTAGGAACCAGGTGAACATAGACTGAATATCCTGAAATCATGAACCAAATTAAACTTCTCTTCCTTTAAGTTATGGATGTCAGATATTTTGTCCCAGTAACAAAAATCTGACTATTGTTTTATATGGGGGCTCTCACTTAGGTAAAATATATACCAGGAAGCAGAAAAAGATATGGGCCAAACATTTTAACTCAAAAGAAATGACTTCTGTAGAATAGAAAGAGACCATGAATCACTAGACCGAGAGACTCGATGTTTGCATTTTCTAACCACCTAAATTTATATAAGGTGTTAGAACATTTTAATCCTTAGTTTCCTCATCTGTTAAATGGTGCTAATAAATGGAGTTAATAAAACAATGTTTTGGGGAAGCTTTGATGACTCTTTACCTAAATTCTTAGTTCAGGGACTTTCCATTAAACCGTTAGTTTTGAGTACACATCTCCACAGGCTGATATGAGTGCCCAATAAGATAAACCAAAATATTTGCCATCTTTTTAGGCGAAAGTATAGGAAAGTCATCTTGTACGATGGTGATGTCAATGTTGTGAGTATTGACTCCACATTTTCCCACACTCAGATCAGTTCTGAATGACTTATAGATTCAGATCCAGCAGACACTCACAAACATTTACTCTTTTTTTCAATCATTATTTGTTTGATTTCCACATTAATCATTATGCAAAACCACAGGGTTTCCATAGAGAAATCAAAAGCTGCTCATTTTTCCATACAATTAACCACATTGCATGTTCAATAATATTCAAAGTGCTACCTGTAGCTAGAGCAGATTTCTTGGTCTCTTTTGTACCACAATTTTAAATGTATTCTCAGAACTCTGCCCAGGAAACTGACACCTATTGGCTACACAGTCTTGGGCTTACGTTTGTTTTTAGTGACTGTTAAGTAAACTCAGTGAGATACCAAAGGAAATCTCACTTCAGGCATCAGTTTAATGGACAAATTGCTTATATATAAAGAATTTTACATACAGACTTATTATGATATATTCAAATTTTATAATTTGAAATAAGTATCTTCCAGGGTACTGTCAAAGGCTAAGGATAGAGCGTCATTTTTGGAAATTGAGCTTGACTTGGTTGCAGAAAAATTATGTCCTGTCTCTGTCTATCACTGTACCATATTTGTGACTTTCAGCACATAATCTAAGCTATCGTTTTCATATTTATTTCTTAATACTGGGCATTGAACCTAGCACCTTCACACTAAACTATATTCTCAGTTTTTCTTTCCTTTTCTTCTTTCCTTTTCTTTCTTTTCTGACCCTTTCCTTTTTTTTTTGTTTTGTTTTCCTATTTTGAGATAGGATATTATTAAATTACCAAGTTTCCTGGGTTGGGTTTAAACTTGTGATTCTCTTGCCTCTGCCTCCCAGTGTTCTGGGAATTCAAAATCCACTCCCTTCACAGTACAACTTTCTTTGAGCACATGGTATCATATTGTTCATTAGATAAATTGCTTTAAATGTTTCACTATAAACTGCATGATGTGTTTCATACGAACATTAACTTTATTTGCTGCTTAGTGCAAACATTTAGCATTTCAGGTACTTTATTCAGATACCCAGTTATGAGACTGGGGATGCAGCTCTGATAGAGAACTTGCCTAAAATATGTGAAGCTTTAGGTGTAGTCATCAGCCAAAATGAACAAAAGAAGGAGAGAAGGAAAGAATCAAGGTATAAAGAATGAATGAAGAGAAGAAAGGAGGAAAGAAAGAAGTAAGGGAAGAAAGAAAAGGAAGGAAAGATAGAAAAGAGGAAAGAACAAAGGAAGAAAGGAATGAAGAAAAGAAGAAAGGAAGGGAAAAAGAAAGGAAAAAGGAGAGAGTGAGGGTGAAAGGAAAGGAGAGAAGAATTAGGGAAAGAAGGAAAGGAAGTAGAGAAGGGAAGAAATACAGTCATGTTTATCCAAAAATTATAATTTCTAAATATCTTTCTTGAATTTGAAAACAGACACTGTATTTTCTGTAAAATACATTAGAAATCTTTTTTCTTTGGTGATGTGAATGGTGAGGAGACAACATAGTTGGACAATGGGGTAGGCACATTAATATGTGCTGCCCATATGCAAAGGTGTTCACGTACTAATTCTCAGAACCTGTGAGCTTCTCAGTGTGTGCAAGTAAGTGATCTACAAGATGCAGAT
>RJWT010011804.1:0-22977 GCA_004365215.1 Cuniculus paca
ACCATGCCTGGCAGGATATATGCTTTTAAAGAATACATCAACAAATATTTTTGAGCCTTCTTTTATGTATAACATTGTACTGAAAGTGTCAGGGAATACACATAAGAGTTAGCCAGGGTTCTTGCCCCCAAAGGTTTGTTCAGTGAATTAGCAGGTATCTACTGTATACAAGACAGTGTTCTAGAAGTAGGAATAAAATTGTGAGTAAGACACAATCCCTGATGTTAAACTTATATTTTGGTGGGGAAATAAGCAGATGAATTAACCAAATAACTCTGTATAGTGTTAAGTGTTTCAGGAGGCAGTCCTGCCCCTCCATCATTACTTTAGCCAGGCCTTTTGGTCTCCCCTAGACTACATCAGAGTTTATCAGCCTTCATGCTTACCTTAGCCAATCTGTGTCCATAGTGACACCTGAGTTGTTCCAAAGTGCAGCACTGATCTTATTTCCCTATGGTTCCTCACTGCCTAAGAAATTAAAAAACTAAACCTAGGTTCCAGAGCACATTCTGATCTGGCTCTTTTCCCCTTCTCCAGCTTCTCCTTCCTCTCCCTGTTTTACCCATCAACCCAGTGTCAATGTGCACCTGTCTCCTCACAGGTTCCCTTGCACAAAGGCCATACTGTTTCATGCCTTTTATTTTTTTTTTTTAAGAGATGGGGTCTTACTATGTGTTTCCCAAGCTGGTCTTGAACCTTTGGGCTCGATTGATTTTCTTACCTCAGCCACCTGAGGAGCTGAGACTCAAGCATGTGCCACAATGCCCAGAACCTTCTTTTTTAATTGTAAAAAAGATATATGAGATTTTTTTTATCTTCATATTAACAGATTTTTAAATGTTCAGTACAGTATTGTAGTAATGTACAACTACTTGTACAGCTCTAACCATAATATTGACCAGAAGGTCTCTAGAAGCCTTAAGCCTTGCATAACCAAAACTTTATACCGAGATTTATGCCTTCTGGAGGGAACCTAATTTTCCTCTACCTGGTGTGTACTTACTCGTCCTACAACATGCCCTGCAGGTATCCCTCCCTGAGGATATATCTCATCTCTCTACCTCCTTTCCATACTTTTAACTTGCATTGTACTTATCATTTGTATATTGTGTGAATTGTGCTTCCTGAAATAAATACATTGTCTGCCTGACTCCCTCACCAAGCCATGAGCTCCTTTTAACACAAGGCCAGTTTTTTGTTCAACTGGTTATTTTCAACACCTAGCCAAGGCCTAACACATCTCTCACTTTGTGTTATTGGTTGTTTTTAGGTGGAAAGAGTAAGAATTCCTGTGGCAGTATAAATAGTGAAATCTAATTGAAGGGTATTAGGGGCGTCAAAGACAGTGGTTAATTCTGACTGGAGTTGAGATTTGAAAGACAGTGGGTCAGAAATGGCTTCACGTGAAGGGAGCATTTGACCATGAGCTTGAGGGGTTATTGACGTTTTAAAAGGCACAACGTGGACAAGGATGTTACAAAACTTTTTGTTTCTAATAGAGAATCATATTGATGCCACATTGGCAGTGAGAATCCAGTCTCCCACATAGAGATACTCAGGGTGTTGGTGACCGCATGAATCAGACCATAAGAGCCACCTTCAGCTAGCTGCCTGCTCACAGGTAGTCAAGTGGAGCTGGCTTCCTTAGAAGCTTAAATGGTTACTGCCCATGGAGAGGAACTGGTGTTTGTGTGTGTAAGCACTTAAAAGACATTAAAGACAGCCACGTTAGCATAGGTAAAATCAACCTCATAATGGCCTCAGCCATTATTTTTCAACTTTCCTGTTACACACTTTCGAGTAGATGCCACTGATTTTTATAAATCTCTTGAATTTAGCTTGAATAAAAATTATTTATTTCACAAAAATAGATAGTTTTTCTTTTCTTTTGTTGGTTTGTTTTGTTTTGTTTTGTTTTGTTTTGTTTTGTTTTTTGTACCGGGAATTGAACTCAGGGCCTTGTGCTGGCCAGGCCAGCACTTATGCCACTGAGCTATATCCCTGGCCTTCAGAGGTATTTTAAAACTATGTAGGATTAACCTGCTAGGTGATTCCTTTCTCAGTGGTGTTGGAAAATGTCCACTTGATTTCACCTTTGTGGATAAAAAGGCGAGATTATTGCTAAGTTTTCCAAAAGAAGACATAAAATTAACCTGCAAATAACAGAATCAGAATAAATTATTGCTTGGAAACTAAGTATGTTTAAAATATCTTTTCTGAATTGTTTTTTAAAATATCCAGTTCATGCAACTATAGGGTCAAAAATCAGAGCCAGATGTGGTGGTGCACACCTGTGATTCCAGCACTTGGGAGCCTGAGGCAGGAGGATCACCGTGAGTTTGAGGGCAGCCTGGGCTAGATAGTGAGTTCAAGGCCAGCAGGAACTAAATAGTAAGATCCTGCCTCAAAAAACAAACAAACATAAATAAATGAATAAGTGATGCTAAGGGATGGTGTGAGAGGAGGGTTTGACTGCCAAGGGCCAGCACTGAGGCATTTTTCTGGAATAACCAAACTCTTTTAAAAAATTCTGATTGTGGTGTAGGCCACACAAATCCATATAGGCCTTGAGACTCAGAACTAGATTCCAAAAAAGAACTCTGTGCATATCTGTCACATGGTGGTTGTATGGCAGTGTACATTTGTTCAAATGAATTGAACACTTAACAGTGGATGCATTGTGAGTGAATTAGACTTCAAAGTTTAGGTTTTGGTTTTGGTTTTGGTTTTTTCCTTTTGTTTTGTTTTGTTTTTGTCTTTTTGAGACAGGGTTTTGTTATGCAGTTAAAGTTGACCTTGAACTCAGTTTGTAGCCCAGGCTGGCCTCTTAATTCAGAGAACTTCCTGCCTCAGCCCCCTGAGTGCTGGGATTACAGCCATGCACCACCATTCCCAGCCCTCAAAATTTGAGCTCTCTCGTGTGCACTGTCTCTCTCTCTTTCTATTTGTTTATTAAGACAGGGTCTCGCTATGCAGTTCAGGGGCTAGGCTTGAACTCACTATGTAGCCCAGGCTGGCCTTGAACTCTAAACTATCCTCCTACCGCAGCCTCTTGCATGCTGGGATTATAGGCATGTGCCACCATGCCCAGCCCAAAGCTTTTTTAAAAATCAACCTGGGCTGTGCAAGTTAGAGCTCTAGAGGCCTGAAGAGGGACACTTCCAGAACCAGGTGCACCTTGCAAGGCCCCCCCCAACACACACACAAAGCAGTGCTGAAAATTAAATATCAAAGATATGTTTAGTCTTTGTCAAAAAACAAAGCAATCTTTTGGGGGAAAGGATTAAATTGAGATGTGCCTACGTAGACTGGATCTTGCTCAGCATTTATCACTGTATGATGCAGCACACCTAGCATCCTTGTCTGTACGATGGGAATAGTAATTTCCTGTCCTTCTGCCTGCCACGTTTGTAGAAAGATTTAAGTGGACAAGTTCTTTAAAAAGTCCAAACTAGTTTTCAAATTAGAAGCTATAGTTTTAAAACTAAAGCCTTCTGTTGTGTACCCACTTCTAGTTGATTGTACTTTCAGGCATATCTGAGAGGTAGGTGGGAAGGGTGGATGATGTATGAGACCAGCTTGTTTTAGCCTCTCACTTCTGGCCATTGCTAAATGCAAGACAATCCTGTGTCTTGTTCTGACCATTTAGTGAACCTAGGGGCTGTAACTCTATACCAGCTCCTGAGTGATACATTGTGTGGGACGCACCGATAATTAAGACATGTTCCCTACTCTTACAGGCATACACCACTGTGATGCAAGCACAGTGTGAGAGCCTTGGGGTCAGTGCTAGGGGAACAGAGGTCAGAACAGTTCATTTCAGCTTGGGCCTTTACACAAGCCACCTCACAACGGGTAGAGCTTGGGAGCCAGTGGCATTTAGGGGTCTGGTACACAAGCCACCACCTCCACGGGATGAGCCTTTTCTCACTAGCACCATCACGTATTTATTGATCAATTATTTGGTGCCTGCAACAGAAAGACTGTAGAGAAGTGGGAGGAGGGGCATGTCCTTCAAAGCAGCTATAGAGGATACCTATTTTATCAAGTTAGAGCTCCTGGAACCCAGAGTTCTTCCACAGTGATCTGCAGGCCATCTGTGACATAAAGGTAATGTGGGTCAAAGAGCTGCTGCTTCTGTCCTCATGTCCATGCCTCTGGGGTCCTGTGGGGCAGCAGGCGGCAGTATGGGAAAGACCATTTTTTTCCTTTTGGATGCTTTTGATCCAGCCATTTAATACTTCTCAGCCTCCATGTCCTTAAAATATGTGTTTTAGAGTATCTTGCCAGGACAAAGTGAGGATCCAGTTGGATATGCTGAAACTTCTTTGAGACCAGTAAGATAGTGTAAGGAGTAGTGGGTTTGCTGTTGTTTTTAGAAGGAACTGGGATTCAGAACAATTTGGAATGAGCTATGTGGAGAAAATTGTTGTTCTGCCCCCTGCCCATGTTTGTATTAGATAAAACTGAATTCATGGGAACATCAGAATAAGAGATGAATGTTTAGATTCTGTAAAGAACTAATACAACTCAACAACAGAACAACTCAATTTTTTAAATAGTCAAAGGAAATTGTATTTTACCAAAGAAATTTATAGTTTACAAATGGCCAATATGCAAAAAGATCCTCATTGATCATTAAAGAAATGCAAATCAAAACTACATTGAGCTGTCACCTCACACACATTAGAGCAGATGGCTATTAAAAAACAAAAAACAGAAAATAACCAGTGTCAGCCAGGATATAGAGAAATCCTTGTGCCCTGCTGGTGGGAATGTAAAATAGAACAGCTTCTGTGGAAAACAGTGTGGCAATTCTTCAGAAAACTATAGAATTACCAGTAGTTTCATCTTAGATCTATACCAAAAAAAAAAAAAAATTGAAATTAGGGACTCAAACAAACTATATTTGTACAGCCATATTCATGGCAGCTTTATTCACTATACATGAAATGTAGAAACAACCCAAATGACCACTAAGGGATGAAAAGACAAATAAACTGTGGTACATTCATACAATGGAGTGTTACTCAGTTTTGAAAAGGAGTGAAATTCTGATACATGCTACAACATAGATGAACCTTGAAGACAGTATGCTAAGTGAAATAAGCCAGCCACCAAAGAATAAATGTTATATGAGGTATCTAATGTAGTCAGATTCATAGGTACGGGAAATAGAAAAGTAGTTACCAGGGGCTAGGAAAGAAATAGTGGGGAATTAGTGTTTACTGGGTACAGAATATCACCTGGGAAAGATGAAGAAGTTCTGTGGATGGATGGTGGCAATGCACAATAATGTGTATGTACTTAATGCCACATAACTGCACTTAAAAGGGATTTAGAAAAAATTGTTTGGGTTCAAGCACTTGCCTGGTAAGTGTAAGGTCATGAGTTTGATCCCCAGTACCAAAAATAAAAGGGGGCCGGGAATTTAGCTTGGTGGCATAAGCGCCTGCCTGGCAAGTGTGAGGTCATGAGTTTGATCCCTGGTTCCAAAACAAAACAATACAAAACAAAACAAAATAAAAATGGTTTGAATGGTAAGTATATATGTTTTACCACAATTTAAACAATAATAATGTTTTTTAAAATGAACATCAAGACAGCTTTTAAGGTAGATTGACGCCTCAAACTGATGGTCCCTAACCAATTTAGATTTAAACAGCAATTCTGCCTTACTAACCAAGGGCCTAGGATTTATGAGATCTGAAGATGTATGTGCTTCCCAAGCCTTTCTTAATACCAGCTAATGTAGTTCTAGTTCCTCTGAGTTACTGCCCAGGTGCCTCATAGACCCTCACCTACCCACAAGGAGTGGGACAGTGGTGATGGCCCCACTGGCCATAGTCTCCATGGTGTGTCTCTATCCAGCATAATAATTTTCCATTCTAGTTCTGTTCCAGCATCACAGCTAGGTTTGAACCTTCTTTCATGTAGTGGGGTGGGGCATGGAAGGCATCCTGGGCCTGTGTCAACAGCAGCTGATCAACTGCCCCAGAGAGCTGAACACCAGGAGGAAATTTCCACAGCTTTCTTGGTCCCTCTGTTCTCAGGAGTGACTTACCCTCTGTTCTCTGTAGGTTTTCTTTTCTTCAGCCTGCAGCATTGCTGTGGATCCCACCCTGAGGAAGAAAGCTGAAAAGTTCCAAGCCCACCTGACCAAGAAGTTTCGGTGGGACTTTGCCTCAGAGCCTGAGGACTGTGCCCCAGTGGTGGTGGAGCTCCCCGAGGGCATCGAGACTGGCTAATTCTGCAAACACAGGAGCTGTGAGAGGCCCCTTCCCACATGAATGCAATCCTGGTCTCTCCATTCACCTTGTCTTATCCTGCGACCCTCGAGGGCAGCAGTCCTGCCAGGTTCTTCAAAGATAGAGCCAGAATCCCCTCCTTCACCAGTAAATAAATTCCTTTATTGTAAAAGAGGCTGTACCCATCCTAAAAGCACATTTGTGGGTTCTGTGTCGACCCGGTCCTGGCTAAGCTGACAGACTCTTACAGAAGCTCCTGGGAGAGACCTGCCTCAGTAGCATTGTCATTCATTCTGACAAGAAGCGGAACTGAAAGTCCAAGAGAACTGATCTCTTGTTCTGTAGGATAATTAGAAAACAAGAAACCCTGGATTGCCTTGGGAGTCTGAGATATCAGTGGATGATTTTTTGAAGTTAAATATAGGTTCATAGGAGAAATGAGCTGCAGTTTCTGCCTGCCCCTGGTTGAATGGGAGTCTGTAACAAAAAACCTGGTAGTGAGCCTGGACTGGAAAGTGGACTCAGATAGTTGGATTGGGTCAGCTTCAGCTTTCTCCCCATAAATCTCATTGTCCTGTCCAGTGCTCCAGTGGTTAATCTCCCAAAATAGGGGTGGCCGTTGGCCTCAGGGATCCTGGTGCTTTTACTTACCATCTATTGCATTCCAAAGCCTCAGACACAGAGGGACTCGGCACCCCTCTACATGCCCTAATTCCTCACGAGAGCTACCATGACTGTTTCTGATGACCTGGAGATACAACAATAAAAAGAAAAGTTCTTGTCCCGAGCAGGCTTCTTAGGCCCTATTGAAGTTTGTGCCTTTTGAGCCCTGGAAATCACCTGGTCAACCTGGATCTTCCCAGCCCTCCTGTGGAACTGTCTGTCATCAGAATGATGATGCTTCTGCTTTCCTGGGAGTCTTGAGGGCATGCCTATTGTGCTGTATGGGCAGAGTTCCATCTCTAGATGGACACACATGCCCTCCATGCTAACCTCAGATCATTTGTTGTACTCTTTTAAGTCTTGTTCCATTGTCTCCTAAAGCGGGGGCTCACAGCAGGTTTCTGAATAAGAATCCCTGCTGGTTAAGACTTCGGTTTCTCTTGTTTCCTTGGAGATGTTTTTCCAAGAGCATAATATACATTAAAATCTTTGAATTGAGACTAATCCCTTTGTGTGAGACTTTTGTAGTTACTCTGCCCAGTTTTCTGAGCCAGGCCACTTGCAGTTTTCTAAGCCAGGTCCATTTGCACACATCTCTGCAGAGCACCCAGGAGACCCTGCCTACCCCTGCAGTCTCTGGAGGAGACAGGCAGCCAGCGTTGCCTATTTCCTGTAGGCGTTAGAGACAGGCACACCCTGTAACTTTATAATAAACCTGAAGTTTCACCTTGTATGAATTTGCTATTCTTTTCTTGCCCAAAAGAAAGCTACCTGGAGAGCTTGTTAAAAGTGCAGACTCTAAGGAACGAGGTCCTGAGGCACGTGACCACATGGATGAACCTTGAATGTGGCATGCCGAATGAGGAGGCTAGATGGAGACTACCCCCACTCACATGGGATGTGAGTGCACAAGTCCATAGAGATGGAAAGTGGCTCAGTGGTTGTCAGAGCATAAGAAAAGGAAAGGGGAAGTGACTGCTAATGGATCCTGGGTTTCTTTTGAAAATTTCCTGGAATTAGATGGTGATGGTTCTAACAACCTTGTGAATGCAGAATGTTAAGAACCACTGAAAGTGCATACTTTAAAATGGTTCCTTTGAGTTGGTGATTTAGCTCAGCAGCACAAGTGCCTGCCTGACAAGCGCAAGGTTGTGAGTTGGATCCCCAGTACAAAATAAAATGGTGACTGTTATGGTGTGTAAGTTGTATCTCAATTTCCGGAAATACAGGTTCTCATTGCACCTTTCAGCATTTTAAAGGTTGTAAGTCTGGATGGGGCCTTGGTTCTGAGGCACACTCAGTTCCAAGTGACATTTCTGAGTAGTAACAGCATTGTGCTTAGTACCTAGAGCACTGTTGAGACAGAGTTTGTCTCCTGCTGGCATTGTTAAGATAGCACTTGGACATTGGATCATATGACCTCGTCTCCCAAGCTTGTCAGTGTTTCTGGGTTAACCTAGACACCATCACCGCCATACACATACACACACATACTGAAATGGGTTAAATAATGGTGGCCGGGAATATAGCTCATGTCCGACTCTGCCCTTGCCACAGTGTGGCAGTCCTAAATAAGGACAGAATCATAAGTGCCTGCCTGGCAAGTGCAAGGTCCTGAGTTCAATTTCCAGTACCCCCACCCCAGAATAGTGGCTACTATTAAGTGCTCTGTTTTGTTATTTCATTTTGCCAGGGTGACACAGCTAGTAAGTATTGAGAACGAAAATCAAGCTCATGTCCCCTGGTGTCCATAGTCCACTGTACCACTGCATTCACAGCTATAGTTTACTCTTGTGTTGTCCTCTCCACCCAGCTCCTCAGGTCTAGCCTGGACTCTACTGACAGCCAGTTGTGTGGCTTTAGGCAAGCTACCTGTGCTATGTAGAAGAAACTTGGCTTGGATTCAAGGTTTCTGAGGTGGAGTTTTCAAGCTTTGTCAGGTATTTAAAACTTGACCCTTAGAGCCAGGCATAGTGGCACACACTTGTAATCCCAGGACTTGGGAGGCTGAGGCAGGATCACTGCAAGTTCAAGGCCCACCTGGGCTACATAATTCAAGGCCAGCTTGAACTACATAGTGAGACACTGTCTCAACCCCCTCCAAAAAACTTGGCCCTTGTGTTATATTTTTCTAAAAGGAAACTATATTTCAGTGGTGGTGAACCTATAACATGTGCTGCAGCAGGCTATTTGTATCATTGAAAGCTCTAAAAGGTTCACCATTACTGCTGTGTTTATGCAAAATAATATGGGGACAAAGTGGTATCAACTTTAGGTCTTCTGCATGTCCCACTTGGCAGTCCTCTGTGCGTCTTTGATGAATTAAAAATGTGAAAAAAATTAATTATTACTTAATACTGGCAGTATTTTTGGAAGGCAGGAGCCTTTGAAACAGAATCATTGGTGTGACTGATCTCTAAGCTCTTCCAGTTTTAATGCCTCTGAAAGTGAAGCTATTGGCAGGACCTGGCCTGATTTTAGAATCACGTCAAATGCAGGCCTCCTGGGATCTGGCTCTTATTTGCAAGGCTGGTTTATCCTATTAACAGAATCAGCAGAAACAGTGACTTTCTAGCCTCTTCCACTGTCCCCATGATAAACCCTTGTTGCTATGAGCCTCATTCCATCTAATTTCTTATCACTTAAGCAGTGGAGGAATTCCCTGCTGTTGATTGCCTCTTACCATCAGTAATTACTTCCCCAACGTCATTCTCTGTAAATATTATTTAATATTCCCGGGGCACCATGACATGCTGGTCTGTCCTGCTGATCAGACTTTGGCTTGACCAAGATACCATCCCTTGCTGAAATGAGGCTTAGAAATACAGAGTTCTGAATGTGTGGTCAAAGCCAACACTGAGTCACATTTGCCAAATATAAAGCAGAACAGAATGGGATTGCTCACCTGAACTGCTCAGGAATCCTTGGAGCCTGTGTGGTCCTCTAATTCTGCAGACCACTTTTCTCTCCATCCCCTGCTGAACACTACGGCACTTCCTCACTTCAGATCCTATGTGTCTCACCCAGACAGACCTGGTTTTTGTTAAACCTGTCTAGACCTTTCTGTCTCCAGAATATCTACAGTCTCAGGTGCTGGTTCATTCTCCCTCAGCCTGGGCTCCTTCTGAGGCCTGGCCTTCCTACTGTGATGAGGAATAAGCCAGAAATAAAGCCAGCTACTTGCTGCTGGGGGTTGGTCCTGGTCTGTGCTTACTTTTTTGAATCTGTGTTCCACTCTGTCCTCTGCCAGTCGGTCCTACAGTGTGTCCTGGATCTGGTACTCCCACTGTGTTGACTCACTAGATTCCCCTGGACAGTAGCTGTCTATTAAACTGCTTGGTGGGAGTAAGGCAGAATCAGTTTCTCTGTGGGGCTTTCCAGTTCCAGTATAGGTCCCTTTTTCTTTGTCCAGCTCCTTCCTAGATTTCTCCATTTCCTTTCTACTTCCTCAAATGTTTACCTGGCTCAGGTTTGGACTGACTTCTTAGGGGATGCTGACAGATGAGCTGAATCAAGAATGAGCTGTGAGAAGCAGCTGAAAAATCACACATCCACTTCCACCATGGGGGTTTCATATCATTTGGAGCTAACATTTTGGGGACCCTCTCCTCACCGCTGGGCACCATGTAGGATCCTTTTCTTGCTGTATTCAATGTGGAGCATCAGCTCTTCAGGAAGGGCCTCATTTTCATACAGACAGGGAGTCAAAGCCCAGAGGGTGAAAGAACTTTCTGTCAGAGCCAGAATGTATGTCCAACTCTGCCCTTGCCACAGTATGGCAGTCCTAAATAAGGACATTTATATAATATGTGATAATTGCCGGTGGATCTGAGGCTGCCAGCCTGACAACTGCCAATGTCAGTCACTTGCAGGGGTGGCAGGGACACCCTCAGCCTCTTGAGTCATGACAGCTTGCTCATGTTTTGGCCCAGACTGTCCATATCTGTGGGTAAATTGGACTGACCTGGCTTGAGTGGTGGCACCCAGCTATGGGATGCTTCTAGACAGGAGAAGGGCGACAGCATCCAACCCAGGAGGCTACCTCTAACTTCCCTCTTGTGGGCCTCTGAGGCCACTGAGGGGCTCCCTGGGCTGGAATGCACCTAAGCAGAGGCTTCTCTCATCAGTCCCTGTTCTACCAGAGTTGCCGTTGAGTCTTGCAAAAGGCTTTAGAGAAAGATGTTAGCAGATGCAAGCACTCCAAGAAGCTAATCTAATGACCCACATCCTCTACACAGGCCTTGCCTTCTCTGTGAATCAGTAAGCCAAAGAACTGTATTCCAAGTGGAGTGGCCCCTTAGCTGGGGAACAAGCTGTGTGGATAAGGCAAGATCTTAGGGTACCTTTTGAATGAAGAGAGTTATACCATTGTTCATTTCCCTTTTAGAAATTGTCTTCTCATGTCATTTGCCCATTTGCAGGGGGGTGAGGGTTGGGGTCTTTATGTGTTTTTTAAAGTAAGCATTCATCTTATCATAAATATCTTCATATTATAAATATTTTCTCCAGTTTTGCCATTTGCCTTTTAGTTTTATGATGTTTGGAAATGTATGCTTGACTTTTTTATGTCATATATGGCAAGGATTTTCTTTTTTGATCTGATTTTTTTTCTTTGCTTAATGCTTAAAAATTTATTCCCATCTCAAGACAAAATGTATATTAGCCTATATTTTGTTCCAGTTTTTCCCAATGTTACTCTTTTTCATTTTTTATATTGCCGTAGTTGAAATCATGTTTCCTTAGCCCTGCTTAATTCAGCCACACTGTTACCTCTCATGCCTCACATCTGGTCTTGATTTTTCCTCTGTACATTTTAAGTCCAAATGTGCTGCTTCACACCTCCATCCTTGTCCTTCCTGTGGCCACCAAGGGCTTCTCACAAGCCTCCCTGGTTCTCTCATGGCATTTACAGCCAGGCTGCACATGGCTGGCCCTTGGCACCACAGTCTTGTGGTGTGGAGTGTTTTTTCTGCTCCTCAGGGGCTAAGATCATTTGCTTATGATTCTTACCCTTACACACTCCAGCTCCAGGCAGGCTAAGTGCATAAATACTTTATTGATTGGGAGAGTCCCTCTTCTCTCTGTGCTAAAGGCCTTTGGAGTGGCCCATGGTTGCTGTTGTTTCAGACTGCACAGCTCATTTCAGTTCACCTGTCTTCTCATATCTGGGGTCCTTTGCTTTGAGGAAGACAGGAGGACTTTTCTGCTTTATGTCATCCTCAGTTGGGAGTACCAGTCACAGTACCTCACCCCATACTACCATTCACAGGGATAGGCAGGTGATTGCAGTGAGGCTAACTGGCACCTTTCCTGGGATGATGCTTTTAGAAGATGCAAAAGGATACCACCTTTTTTTGGAGTAATAGCTCTAGAATATTCTCTGTTGGGCTTAATAGGGTTCATCATCCTATCACAGGAAACCCTGTTCCTAAGCTGAGGATGACGGCAACACAGAAGAAATCTGAGCTGAAAAATGAGACCAAGAAAGAGCTGACAACATTGCTGGAGCACCTGGATCCAGCCCTGCTTGCAGCCCAAAATTCCTAGGCTTCTTGCTTTATGAACTAATACAATACCTTTTAATTTAAGACCCTTTGTAACAGGTTTCTGCCACTGCAGACAAAAATAATCCAAACTAATTCACTCATATATTGGAAGAGTTTGGTCTTCATTGCCTGACATCTGCAAACTCCTAAGATGTCAGATTTGTAAGGGGACTCAGAAATCAGTCTCATATTGCAATTGGTGAAACTCACATCCTGGGAATGAAAAGAAGTTGCCCAGGGTCACATGGTGAGTTTTTTTGTTTTTTTTTTTTGTCCTGACCAAAGAGAAAAAGAGCTTGAACTCACCTGCCAACAGCCTGGACAGTACCATGGGCTTCAGCAATGGCACTGGAGCACTTAGTTGCTACTGATCTTTTGCCTTTGGATGTGCTACTCAGACAGGATCGTTGCTGCCACATGAGTATATGTGTAGCCACAGGAGAGCTCCAGGCTGGGCCTGAGCAGGGTGGGGAGGTACCAGAGCTGCTGTTGCTGTTCCTGCTCCTGTCTTGTTAGCTCCTGTTGGGGGAGAATAATTGCAGTCCAGACCACAGCTGGCACTTGCTCAGCATGCACCACAGGCTAGGCAGCAGGTTAAACAGCAGCAGTAACTTTACACACATTTACTCTTTGAAGCTTTGCAACATTCATACGAAGTAGGTCCTGTGTGAATTCATATTTACCAACAAGGAAACAGACCCCGACACTTTATGGACCTTTCCAATGGTCACACTGCCATTGAGCCACATACTTGGACTAACCCAGGTCAGCCTGATTCCAGAGCCCAAGGTCTTAACCCTTGTAATAGGGGAGGTCAACTCAGCTGTCAAGAAGGGCCAGGAAGGCTGTGTGGATGAGTGGAGAGGCCCATAGGATCCAAGAGCAAGCATGTCTCTGCTCCCCAGTCTGCCCAGGGCAGTCCATTGAAGGCAGATTCCTCAGAGTTTTCAAGAGAAGCCAGAAATCTGGGTTTTTATGTGAAACTTCTCTATTTTTAAACATTGGCAACAAATTCAGGTTTTTAAAAACAACAATGTGCAAGCCAACCAAAGCCACATTTGCAAACCAGTAGATTGCAAATTTTTTGCTTTACTATATTCTTTCTGTGGCTGGAGGAAGATGCTCAAATCCATGGGAGTCTCTGTCCAGCCTCCGGCAGGACTGACCTGCCTGGATATGACTGAGATCCTACCTCTGGCGAGCCCTGGCGCGTGACCATTCCTGAGTGTGCTTAGAGGCCTGATGACACCAGAAGTGGGGGCAGGGCAGAGGTTGCAAGGTGAGAAGAGAGCAAAGGAAGGTTTATTGTCCAACACTACAGATGAGGAAATTGAGACCCAGCAAGGCCATATAAATGGCCAGTGCCCCATAGAGACTTAAAGAGCTTCTGGAATTAGAGGCCAGGCCTTTCTGAGCTGTGGGTGTGTTCCTCTTACCCTGCTGATGGTCATTTGGCTGGATAGAAGGGATACCTAGAAGCTAGCATGTAGCAGGCCCAGTCTTGCCCCTGCTAAATAGTATCAGGGAAGTCACTGGACTTATCTGAGGTTCAGTTCCTCTTCTGTGCAATGGGTATTATAGCCAGCTCTCAGGATTAGTGTGAAGAGCTGGTTGTGTACAGAAAATGAAATGCCTGGCACACTATAGGCCAGAACTCCCTTCCCTTTCATCTATCTAGGATGCAACTGAAAACCAGGAAGTGGCTTGCTCAGCCACTGCACTTGGAGTTCAGTCCTTCATGCCTCTGCTCAGAGACTCTATCTTCCTCATCTGCAGTGAACACCAGCTTGGCCATCTGTGAGAAGAGATATAGTGGAAGGGTTCAGGGAGCTGGCCAGCACTGAGTTATGTGACAGAAGAGGACCCAAGATTGCAGAGCCAACTCACTTGATGGCCTCTGGGGGCAGTGCAGGGCCAGTACATACTGTGGATTGCTGCTCAGAAAGGGAATTTTCGAGTTTCCTGCCTCCCAGGAGACAGGAGCACTGCCAGGGCCACTTGAGGCAGCTTGCAGGCTCTGGGGCTTACAGGACTCTGACACCAAGAGAGCTCTCATGAATCTGTGACCTAGGCAGAGTGCATCCTGGCACATAGGCTACCGAAACTGTCTCAGTCATGGTCAACTGGAGAAATCTGCATCTGAAAGGCAACCTGTTTTTTTCTGATACAGATCAAATGCTCTAGGCTTCCAGTAGGGAGGAGACTGGCCCAGAGAGAGCACAGGCTTCACCTAAGGTCACCCAGTATGTCTGGGCCAGGGACAGAGCCCAAGCTATCCTGTGTGCAGGCCAGTGCTGCTGCTACCAGCTCCCTGAAGCCTGGAATATGCCTCTGGGTATACAAGGCACATCATCAGAACTGGCCCAAGGTCAAGTCTGTGTGCAGGACCTGGACACCTCCAGCATATTCTCACTCAGAAACTGCAGCTCTACAAGCATATGACAAGACTTGAGCCTTCTGTGACCCCAGGTTCTTGTCCTTTCCATCTTTAAAGGGGCTCAGTTTTCTCCTCTATAAAGCCAGAGTATTATTTTAGAGGATTGGGAGCTGAATGCTCCCCAGCTCCAGGGGCAGCTGAGCTCCTTGCAACCTCTTTGGTGTAATATATGCTGGGCCAGGACCTGTGTGCCAGACAGCCCTGAGTTCTGATGGCAAACATACCTTCAGTGGAATCTGTCTCACTGCCTTCCCAGTACTACTGGGGAGGTGGTAGGGCTTGAGAATGAGAAGTTATGCTTGCCTTATCTATAGGTCAACAGCCCTCAGCCCTGGGCCTGGAACAGAGGAAAACAAGTGAATGAATGGCTGACTGGATGAATAATATCCTAACAGCACTTCCCATCAGGCCTCTCTTTGTGCCAAGCTCTTAGCACACGTCATCCTTCACTCTGGTGACAGCCTGTGCTGTGTAGGAAGCCACACCTCTCCCTGTCATCTGTTCACCTGCATGCACTCTCTTCTCTCGAGTTGTGGTTCCCAAAATTCCTCAGGGCCCAGGGTTGCCAGCAACACCCTGACCCAGCCCTAGCTAGATCAACCACTCCTAGGCTTCCCTGGTATTCTCAGGCATCAGCTGCCTTCCCCAGCATCTTCTGCCTTGAAGGTACTGAGGACTCCATTAACACAACCAGGAGATTGGTCCCAGCTGAATGGTCCTGTCTTGGTTACTTTTCTCTCGTTGAGACAAAATACCTGACACCCAAAACTAGGGAAGGGAATGTTTATTTCTTACAATTCTTGGAGATTTCAGTTCATACTCAGCTGACTCCAAAGCAGAGTGGTGTGGCTGAGGGGCAGCTGTTCGTGGGGCTGCAAGCGGCAAGAGTGAACCCGGAAAAAGAGAGCAAAACACGCCTTCTTCCCTCCCTTATATTATATTCCAGCTCCACGCCTGGGCAGGTGCAGCTCTCGCACCGCCAGCACTAGACAGCAAACCAATCACAAACACTAGATTCAGCTGCTTCCATGACTGCATGAAGCTTGGGGGGACCACCTAGACACAAACTATAACAGGTCCTACTTGGTCACCCCATGTCTGTTTAGGGTTCCCACAAGGTTTTATACTGAACTTCATGAATCTCAGAGGGCAAGACTAAGACCAGTGGGATGAAGTCATGGGAGTAGATCTTAAACCTTACTGTGACGTGAAATTTATAGTCAAATTTGCTTATACTGGAATGGGCTCTTTGCAAGTAATTAATTCTCTGTTCACAGAGGTAGGCAAGTAAAATCTAGAATCTAATAGGACTAACAGATATCCACAAGAGATTATGTGACTAAGAAGTTCTCTTCTTGTTGTTCTTAGATCACACATCTTTCTAGAATTTTCTCCCAGAACCACGCCCTAAGATACACACAGGCATTAGAGAAGGTTCACCAGTCCTGCATCAATCAAAGCCAAGGCTAATCCAGCCCAAGAGGCTCTCATGATGGTCCTGGGTAGGTAGGTGTGGAAGCCAGGGAAAGAGACTGGTGTGGGAAATGGGGGCTGAAGGTTCAGCTGGACCAAATGCCGGGACAACTACATGGGGAAGGGATAGGCAGGTTTGCAGGGCCCAAAACCCTGGGACACTGAAGGGCTGTGCACCCAACCACAAAGGAGGCCAGGATGGAGTATGCAGTGCAGCTCTCCACACCCTGCTTTCCTCTCACAGGCTCCACAGAGCTCATACTCAGTCTCTCTCACCTGCTCCCAGAGAGACAGCAGTACATACAAGCAGCCACAACCTGCACCCACATCCAAATGGCTCACACGCATCTGAGGCGCATGCACACACTGTTCAGAGTCACCCACGCAGAGACAGATACACACCTCACCAGAGCCACACAGACACCCACACACTCACAGGCACAAACACAGGTCCCACCTGTTTGTGAATCTACCCTGGGTGGGTTTGCCAGGTCAGTTTCCTTGTTCTGGGAACCCTGTCTGAAAGCCATTTCATGTCTTTCTCCGTGACTGACCTTGCAGCAGGACTGCAGTTTGCAACATGGGGCACCCAGTTCAGAAAGGCTCTGGAGTCAACTAATCCAGGCTCAGGTGTTTGGGGATTAAACATGCTGGGCGAGAGCTGTGCCACTGGAAACACCCCTTTTTAAATTGTATTTTGAGATGAGGTTTCACTATATTTCACAGGGTAGCCTCAAACTTAGAATCTTCCTGCCTCAGCTTCCTGACCATCTTGGATGACAGGTGTGTATCACCAAGCTTGGGTTCAGGTTTTACCACCTTCTAGCTCTGTGACCTTGGCAATCTACTGGACATCAGTGAGCCTCAACTTCATTATCTCAAAATTAAGTATAAATATAGGAGCAGCCTCTTGCATCCAGTCATCTCTGCAGACCCCATGTATTCAGTAGGTGTTCAGTAAATGGGAGACAGTTGCTTTAGGTTGGAAGAAGGGCTCAGATGACAAATGGCCACTTGCAGAAGCATGGCAGGCAGTAAGCTCACCATATTTGTGAACCATCCTTTTCACATGTGCTTCAGAACACCTGGGATCTGAACCTCACTTTCGGGGACCCAGGACTGCAGGCTTCTGTGTCCACACTGCTGAAGAGAGTTCCCAGACCCCTGGAGAGGTCAGGCCCAGCCAGATAATCTTTCATATTAAATAGTGAGCTAGAACCTGGCTTAAAATCTTGGAAATTTAATACTATTGCAATCTAGAACCACACATTGCAAAAACCAGAGGCTCTTGGCAGCCTGTTTTAGACTACTCTCAGAGACATGAAAGCACAAATCTCAGAATCTTGGAACTGTAAAGCAGACTTGGAGACATCTGCCCCAGCTGCCCTGATCCTTAGATGGAATTCCAGAATCCCGGGGCCTCAGAGTGGGAAGAGAACTTTGAGTCCATCTGGTCTAGTTTGACAGAAGATAAAACTGAGGCTCAGAGAAGGTGAGTGCTGGTGTAAGATTGCACAGCAAGTCAGAGGAAGCATTGAGACCATGCTTCTGGTCCTAGCCTTACACTCAGTCTCTCTATGGAGGGCTGGAGGAAATGGGGGGCGGGGGCAGAGAAGGAAATATTTGGGCCAAAACAAGGATTTTCTGGAGAACTGTTTTTGAAAAATCAAACCAAAAAGAAAAATGGAAAAAGTCCTGGCTCCCCCTTATTTTCTGCCTGTCTTCCTCTGGGCACTCACTCTTCACAGCTCTCAGCAGCCTCCAGCTCTGCTCACAAGATGCTACCAACCGCCCACGGGCTTCCTAAAACGGTCTCCGAAAGCTAATTCCAGAGGGTGAATGGCAGAGAGCGCCCGCGGGGAGGGGCGCTTCCTTGGCTGCTGCTGGCTCAGGCGCAGGCGCAGGAAGGCGCAGGGAGTCTTCACAGCACGGGGTTGGCTGTCCCCAGTCCAAACCCCCTATCGCATCGTGGCCTCCTCCAGTCGGGAGGAGACCCTCTGGTCCAGCTCCACCTCTCACCACCTGACTTCTCAGGTTATTTTTCCTTCTTGAAATAATAATTTTTAGGGGCCGGGAATGTGACTCAAAGGTATAGCACTTGAGTTGTCTATATTAGGCCCTCAGTTGGATTCCCCAGCATTACAAAAAACAAAACTAAAAATAATGTAATAATTTATCGTAACATAATATTTTAATAAAATAATCAGGAAAGTATAAAGAATAAGATCGCTTATAATCAACTCTTAAATGAAACAATCTTCTAAATATCTAAATGTTTATCCTTCCAGATTTTGGACTAAGAACATATTATAGACATAGGGGCTGGCTAAAAACATCAAGTTCCAAAACCTGTTTTTTCCCTCCAATCATATATTCACATACATTTTTCATAATTAACAACTGTGCTTCTACAAATAATTTTTAATGGCTGCATGGCAGCCCACATTTTAGTCAACCAGTTCTCATTGCTGAAAATGTTATCATGAGCCCAATTTTGCCTTCTGAGCAACAGTGTATTGTTTATTCCTGTAGTTACATCTTTGTGGTCATCTTCAATCTTTCCTTAGGATGACATCCTGGAATTGGAATTCTTGGTCAAAGGCTTTATACTTAAAAAAAAATATTATACAAAAGTATCTTACTTTTTTTTTTGCCCCACCCCCTTACTTTTCTTTCTGTAATAATTATGTAATAAATACAAATTAGCATGTTGGAGCACATCTGTTGTCCCAACTACTTGGAAGGGTGAACTGGAAGGATCGCTTGAGGGCAAGAGTCTGAGATTACTGTGAACAACCTACAACATAATGGAACTGCAGAGAGACAGAGACAGAGAGAGAGTGAGTTTAGGTTATACAGACAAGGAAAAATAAGGAGAAAGCCTGTAATACCAAGTCTTTCAAAGTCTTAATACTAAGATGTGTTTAAGACTTTTGTTCTAAAGCATCTAGGCCCTTTTCATATGTGCATTTGTGTGCACGTGCATGTGTGTGTGTGTGTGTATAATGTGTATTAACTGAATATTTGCTGATGTCAATAGATTTGTATTCATGTCACTTTTATCAACCACATACTATTTCCTGTATGTTTTTCCTTGGTGTAACCACTCTCCTATCTTTGGGAACTAAGATTTCTAATTTTGTGTAAGTTTGTATAAATAGCTGTCTAATAAAGGAACTTGAAGAAGCATCTTTGCTTCTTGTTCACTCCCATTATTAGACTCTATAGTAGTAGCCTTGCTGGGTCATGGTTTTTTTTCCACACTGAGTTGCATCCCAAGCCTGTTTTATTTTTTTATTTTGAGACAGGGTATTGCTAAGTCACTAATTTGCCCAAACGGAACTCTAATTTCCGATCCCTCTTCCTCAGGCTCCCAGAGTGCTGGGATTATAGGTGTGTGTCAAGAGGTTTTCTGATGTTGATATCCTATCATGTCTGTCTACAAGTCTAAACACTGAGCCTGGCAGAGGCTCAGCCAAGCCCCACTGATGTCTAGGAAGTCCCTGCAGTCTGTGGAACTAGGCAGGGAGTAAGTGTCAAGTTTCCAGCTCTTCAGGTTGACTGAATAGGGCATTTCCCTAGAGAGGTGCATCTGTGCTTCCAGCTCCTCCCAGAAAGAAAGTCTCAAAACTAGATTCCCAGAAGCTGAGTACACAAACCAGTTGCTACTGGTTCTCCCTAGCTTGCATCCTAAATATTGGCACATAGCATGTACCCTCTCCATGCCCACAAATCCCCACCCACCTGAGACCATAGGTGTCTTGGAAATGCATGTAATGGGTTATTGTCTTGGTTTTTTTTTTTTTCGTTACTGAGACAAAATACCCAACACCCAAAATTAGGGAAGGAGAGGTTTATTTCTTACAGTTTGGAGGTTTCAGTTCATATCCAGCTGGCTCCAAAGCAGGGTGATGTGGCTGAGGGGGCAGCTGTTCATGGAAGCTCACAAGTAGCAAGAGCAAAATAGGGCAGAAGAGCAGCAAAGGAGACCCAAAAACATGCCTTCTTCTCTCCCGTATATAGTATGCAGGCCCCACCCCTGGAAGGGCACAGCACTCACACCAATAATCCCAGCGCTAATCCCAGCACTAATCCCAGCGCTAATCCCAGCACTAGGCAATGAATCAATCACAAGTGCTAGATTCAGCTGCTTTCATGACTACATGAGGCTTGTGGAGGGCCACCTATATACAAACCGTAGCAGTTACCAATCTCTCACTGTTCTCAGGAGAGGAAAGGTGCAACCAGGGCATGGCCAGGGCTGCTGGAGCCCCAGAACTGTAGAGCAGGTATGAGCTTCAGGCTGTTCTGGGCACAACAAGCCCTGGTTGTGGGTCTGAGAGGCATGAGAAGAGGCTGAGCACTAGAGCCAGTGAGGGGCAACCTGGAGCAAAGAATGAGGTAGCCACCTTGGAAGACCATACCACATAGTTGCAGTGCTTGTAGCAGGAAAGGCTGAGGCAATAGTAGACAGAACAAGCCCAGAGACATGTAGAGAAGGGCCTGTCTGGAGTCTGCTAGGGTGCTCATGGCCAGGCTGGCCTGAGATTGTATCATCCCCAAGGTGCCCCTCCATTTTTCACTGCACTGCCCTGTTCTCTGGGTTTTGCTGCACTCAGACCTAGGAGAGGAAAGATCCAGCTGAGAAAAAGCTTAGAACTAGGAGAAGGAGGGGGCAGAATAGCTCCTCAAGAGAGGAGGCCAAGCCATCCAGGCCTCTTGATTGAGGGTTTAAATGAAGACCCCTCTTCCTGGTGTCAACTCAGAAATGGCTCCAGGAGACCTTCAAGCTGGGAGAGCTGGTCTTCAGGCAGCACCAGGTCTTCCCCCTGCATACCATAGCCCTTTGCAGTTTTCCTAGTGTTCTCACATTCCCAGTCTGAGCAGGTGAAGCTTTTGGACAATCCCAGTCTACATGCACGTGCAGGTGCATCCAACAATGAGGAAACCAAACATCTGCATGCTAGTTACAGATGAGGACCTACACTAGGCTCACGCATCTCTGTTCTTTAACTCTTGGTCCCTCATTGATTTCCTGTATTTATTAATCATCTCTGGAGTACAGTAGAGCCAATCCAAGGGAACAGTACTGAGGATGGAAGACACTCAGTCACTCAAAATACTTCCATGTTTGATAAGCAGCTGCCCAGGGAGACCCTCTTTGAGCAATTAATCTACTCATCCTTCCTCTCATCTTGGTCCCTTTTTGTCACTTGATTGAGGTGGGGTTCACCATGGTATGGCTTCTTTCCCTCACTGTGTTCAGGAGCTGTTGGGAGTGGAGGAGTGATGGGAGGGTGATGTTGTGCTTCCCTCAGAAACACCTGTCTGAGTCCAAGCATGATTGAGAAGGTAGCATGGTCAGTAACCTGTGAGTTGTAGGCTACCCCCTACCAGGCAACACTGAGGTCAGAGAGGTTTGGAGAAAGGATGAAAGGGTTACCTTGGCCCCTTCAGCTCAGGAGGAGAGGAGTGCAGAGAGCAGGGCTCTTGCCTGAATGGTCTAATAATAAAAATATTAATAGCTAACATTTAAGAGAGCACAATACATGCCTGGTACAGTCCTAAATATTGAAACACAGTACTTCACTTCTGGTCATAGGAGGTGAGTGCTATTCTGGTCCCCATTTTACAGATGGAAAGAATGAGGTCCAGAGAGGTTAAGTAACTGGCTTAAGACCTCATAGCCAGCAGGTGGCAGAGCTGGATTTAGAGCCCATAATTGTCACATGGAACCACATTTGAATCAGGCTTTATATCTTCCAAGTTTTTCCAGGCCATCCTTGGCTTCCAGAAACCTTTTCTTCTAGCCTGGACTCAGACACTCATCTCCTGTCTGTGCTGAAAGAAAAAGTCAACAAGCCTCTGTCTCTGTCCAGGGAGAGCACACTCTCTTAGGGCTGTGTTCCTAGTAGTCTTTGTGCCTAGAATAAGTGCTTGCAATATGAATAGCTTCTCAGTGAAGATTTGCCGAATGAATCGACAAGAGGTATCCTGTGCCAAAGAGGTGAGTATGACTGAGTAGTGACATAGCAGGTGTGTAGTACAGTTGAGAGAGTGAGCTGGGCCATTCATGGACTGCAGGGGAGGAGAACAAGAAGCCAACGAGAATCCAAGCCCTCCCTGCAAGTTGGCATCATGCACAGGCTGTTTTGGGGAGATCTAGACGCCAGCCCCTTCTGGCACACAGGCTGGGAGACAAGAAGAGCCAAGGTACCCTCTCTACCCCACCATAAGCAACCGGCTGATCTGGAGAAACACAGGCTGTGATGATACCTATTGAGGTAAAATACAACTTAATTCTTGTAGTGTTTAGTGTTTCACTGACTTTGCAGGCCTAAAGCTGGTAGTCTAATCATATATTCAGAGGATAACATTATGCAATGTAGCATCTATAGGGGATCTCCTTCTGAAGGTGGTAGCTATTGTTAATTCCCTATTATCTTGTTTTGAAGTCCTGTATCATTTTCATTGTTTTATTTGGTTGGGTTTTATTCTATTTTGTTTGTTTTTATTATATCCAATGGCATGTGCAGCTATTTCAAAGATAATAAGATATATTATGGTAGCCATTTTGGATTTACTGTTATCTTGTTTTGAAGTCTTTTGT
>RJWT010011805.1:0-22937 GCA_004365215.1 Cuniculus paca
ATCAAGGGTGGAGAAGAGTTCCTTTTTCCCCACAGTCCTACCAGCATTTCTTGATAATAGCCATTCTATCTGGAGTGAGATGGAATCTTAGCACTGTTTTAATTTGCATCTTTCCAGTGACTTGTGATGTTGAACATTTTTTCATATATTTATTTGCTGTTTGTACTTCATCTAAGAAGTATGTATTCATTTCGGATGCTCATTTTTGTATTGGGTCTTTAAATTTGGGGGGAATTTGATTTTTTTTAGTTCTTTATATATTCTAGATAATATTGTCTGAATATCAGCTAGCAGAAATTTTTTCCCACACTTTGAGTTGTCTCTTCACTCTGTTGGTGGTTTCTCTTGCAGTGCAACACTTTTTATTAAGATGAGATCCCAGTTGCTGATTCTTTGTGACAGTTCCTGTGTGACAGTGGTTTTGCTCATCAAGTCTTTGCCTACATAAATGTCTTCAAGAGTTCTAGCTATTCTATCTTCCAGCAGATTTAATATTTCTGTGTTAATATTTAGATCTTTGATCCTTTTTAATTTTAGTTTCATGCATGGTGGAAGATATAGATCTAATTTTAGTAATCAGCATGTGGAAAGCCAGTTTTTAAAGCACCATTTATTAAAGAGGTTTATTCCAGTGAATGCGTTAGGCACCATTGTCAAAGATAACATGGCTAAGTACGTATGGGATTGTTTTTGCATCTTCTAATCTCATTGATCCTCAGGTCTATCTTTTTTACCAGCATCATGTTGTTTTTAGCACAGTAACTTTGTAGTATGATTTCAAGTCAGGAATTGTGATGTCCCTTGCCTTGCCTTTGTTGCCCGGAGCTGCCTTTGGTATGCTACATCTCTTTTTATTCCAAATGAATTTTAGAATTGTTTTCTTTAATTCTGTATGACATTGTGTTAGAATTTTGATTGGAATTGCATTAAATCTACAAAACAATTTTGGAAGAATTGTCATTGTCACTCTGTTGTTTCTTCCTACATAAGAGTAAGAGCTATCTTTCCATTTCCGATGTTCTCTTTGTTCTCCTTTAGCAGAGTACTGTAGCTTTCAATGTAGAGGTCTTTTACTTCCTTCATTAGGTTGACTTCTAGGTATTTATTTTTTTTTTGATGCTATTGAAAGGTGTTGCTTCCCTAGTTTCTCTCAGTGAGCTTGTTATTCCTGTACAGGAATGCTATTGATTTTTTATTATTAACTTTGTATCTTGCTACACGACTGAATTTGGTCCTTAAATCTAGAAGTTTTTTGGTGGAGTTTTTGGGGTCTTCTATATAAAGTACTTTGTCATCTGCAAATAATGATAATTTAACATGTTCATTTCCTAGCTTTATTCCTTTTATTTCTTTCTCTTGTCTAACTGCTCTGGCTAAATTTTCCAAAACTATATTGAATAAGAGTGGTGATAGTGGACATCCTTGTCTTGTTCCTGATTTTAGAATAAACGATTATCGTTTTTGTTCATTCAGTGTGATGTTGGCTGTTGGCTTCTCATAGATGGCTTTTATCAGAATGAGATAATGACCATCTACTTCAATTTTCTGTAAGGTTTTTACCATGAATGGATGCTGGACTTTGTCAAATGCTTTTTCTGCATCTATTGATATGATCTTATGGTTTTTGTCCTTGAATCTGTAATATTGTGTATTACATTTATTGATTTGCACATGTTGAACCATACCTATATACCTGGGATGAATCCTGCTTGCTCATGATGTATAATCTCAATGATTTGCTGCATTCTTTTTGCCAGTATCTTATTGAGGATTTCTGTATCTATGTTCATTAGTGAAATTAGCCTACAGTTCCCTTTTTTGGTGGGGTCCTTCTCTGGTTTTGGCATTAATGTAATGCTTGCTTCCAAGAATGACTAGGAGTACTGCTTCCCTTTCAATTTCCTTAAAGAATGTGAGAAGTAGTGATATTAAGTCTTCTCTAAATTTCTTATAGAATTCAGCAGTGAATTCCTCAGGTCCTGGGCTTTTCTTTGTTGGTAAGCTTTTAATTACATCTTTAAGTTCATTGATTGATACTGGTTTATTTAGAATTTTACATGTTCTTGATTCCACTTGTAAAAAATTTTTGGTATTAAAGAGAATAAAACCAAGCAAAATAAAACAGAATAAAGCCAATCAAAACAAACAAGTATAAGTGATACAGGACTTCAAAACAATACGAAATCAACAATGGTTACCATAATGACTTTTGTTGTCTTCAAAATAGCTGCAGATACCTTCAGACATAGTAAAAATCAAGCAAAACAGAGCACAGTGGAACCAATAAAAACAAAATAATGAATGCAACAAAAGACCTCAAAATAAGACAATAGCAAATCCAAAATGGCTACCATAATATATCTTCCTGTCTTTGAAATAGCTGCCCATGCTATCAGATATAACAAAATCAAACAGAAGAAAACAGAATGAAACCCAACCCAACAAAACAATTAAAATGATACAGGACCCCAAAATAAGACAATAGAGAATCAACAACAGCCACCACCCTCAGAAGGAGACCCCCCCATAGATGCCACACTGCATATCATCATCCTCCAAATAGACAATCAGATCACTGACCCCAGACCTGCAAAGTCAGTGAAACACCAACACCACTAGCATCAAACTGCACTTCACCTCAATAGCTACCATCACAGCCTGTGTTTCTCCACATCAGCAGGTTGCCCATGGTGGGAAGGGGAAGGTGGTTGACTCTTCTTGTTTCCCAGCCTGTGCACTGGAAGGGGCTGGAGTCTAGCTGTCGCCCCAGCAGTGGTGGCTCATGCATGGCACTGATTAGCAGGGAGGGCTTGCTTCTTGGTGACTTCTTGTTCTCTTCCCTCATGGTCGGTGAATGGCACTGACTCACGGGAAAGGCTGGGGTCTGGCTGTCCACCACCCCCATCCCTGGCAGTGGTGGCCTGCACATGGTGCTGGTTTGCAGGGAGGGCTTGCTTCTTGGTGACTTCTTGTTTTCTTCCCCTGCAGTCCATGAAGATTCAGCTTTTTAAATTCATGTGTATCTAGGAATCTGGACATTTATTCTGCATTTTCCATATTAGTAGACTACAAGATCTCAAAGTAGGTATAAATGATCTTCTGGATTTCTTCAGGGTCCATTGTGATTTCACTCTTTTCATTTCTGGTTACATGGATTTGAGTCTTTTCTTTCCTTTTTTTGATAAGGTGGGCTAAGGGTTTGTCTATTTTATTTAATCTTTCAAATAACCAGCACTTTAATTCATTGATTCTTTGTATTGCTTTCTTAGTTTTCATCGCATTAACTTCTTCTCTGATCTTTATGATCCTCACCCTTGTATAAGCTTTGGGCTGAACTTGCTTTTCTTTTTCTAGAAGCTTGAGGTTCAGTATTTGAGATTTTCCTGTTTTCCTGATACAGGTATTCCCTGCTATAAATTTCCCTTGTAGGACTCCTTTCATTGTGTCCCATAAATTTTGCAGTTTTAGTGGCCTTGCTGTTTAAATGTAGAAACTGGTCATTTTCTTCTTTAATTTTATCTGTGACCCATTGGTTTTTCAGAAGGGTGTTATTTAATTTCTAGCTGTTTATGAAGTTCTTGTGGTTTCTTTTGTCATTGATTTCCAATTTCATTACACTAAAGTCTGATAATATGCACGAGATAATTTCAATTCCTTTGCATTTACTTAAACATGTTCTATGAGATAGTATGTGTTCTATTTTGGAGAACTTTCCATGTGCAACTGAGAGTAATGTGTATCTGATGTGGTGTGAAACACTCTGTAGACATCTGACTCCATTTGTTCAGTAGTTTGGTTAAGTTCTAATAGTTCATTGATTTTTTGTCTAGTTGATCTATTTGTGACAGTGGGGTATCGAGATCCCCAATACAATAGTATTACTGCTTATTTGATTTTTAATGTCCTTTAATATTTGTTTTATATAGTTGAGTGCATTGAAATTTGTTGCATATATGTTTATGGTTGTTATCTCTTCCTCTTGGATTGTTCCCTTTACAAGTATGTAGTGACCTTCTTTGTCTCTTTCAATCAGTTTTGGCTTGAAATACACTTCTTTTGCACATAGAACTACCCCTGCTTCTTTGTGGGTGTCTGTTGCATTGAGTATTGTTTTCTATCTTTTACTTTCAATCTATTAATTTCTTTTCTTAATTGAATGTGTTTCTTGTATGCAGTATATTTTTGGATCTTGCTTCTTGATCTATTCTGCCTGTCTGCTTCTTTTGAGTGGTGAATTGAAACTATTAACCCTGATGGCTATAACTGATATGTATTGACTTATCCTCATGTTATTTTCTGGTTGTTGGATACATTTTCTCCCCTCTATTTAATTGTTTGCTTTGCCTGGTGTATTCATTCTGTTGGGGATCATGGAGTTGTAGTCCCTGTTATCTCTTTGTAGAATGTCATTCAGAACAATTTAGAGTACTGGTTTGGTGTCCATGAATTTCCTCAGGTGTTCTTTGTCATAGAAGTTTCTTATTTCTTCATCAATTTTGTAAGATAGCTTCGCAGAGAACATCAATGTGGGCTAGAGGCTGTTTTCTTTTAGGGCTTGTTATACTTCACTCCTAGCTGTCTTTATCTTGAGAGTTTGTGTTTAGAAGTCAGCTGTGACTCTGGTGGGTTTTCCTATATAGGTGATGTTTCTTTTCTCTAACAGCTTTTAATATTCCATTCTTATATTGAATTTTTCAAATCTTGACTATTATATGCCTTGCTGTAGGTATTTTTTGATCATGGCTAGTTGGAGTTCTACATGCCTCACTTGTCTGTATATCAAATTCTTTTTCCCTGCCAAGGAAGTTTTCTGCCATGATATCTGTGTACATGTTTTTTTAAAAATATCATTTGTGCTAATACCTGCTTTTTCATTGACTCCAGTCAATCTTAAGTTATTCTTCTTTGCATCATCTAACAGCTGCTGGATTGATTTCTCATGGTCTCTTGCTATTTCTTTTTTTTGTATTGGGAATCAAACTCATGACCTTGCACTTGACAGACAGGAACTGTGTTGTTGAGCTATATCCCTGGTTATCCTTTGCTATTTTAAAGAAATCTTTCTTTTCATGATCATTAACCACAGCCTGTCTCCTATGTGTGAGATTCTGTCCTCATGTTGGTTTATTCTGTGGGTACTGTGCATGAAATTTTTAGTCTTCTGGATATCTGTTTGAATCTGTTTTATGGTTTCCATTTCTTCTCTGTGTTGGATATTCATGGTTTCCATCATTTTCCTAAGCTCCTCTATTTTGTTTTTCTGTATCTGCTCTAGAGACACTAAGCATATTTTTCATTTTGGTCAACATCCTGTAGTTATCTGAGAAATTATTTCTGATTTGATTTTTTTCTGGAGGCTCATTCACTTGCTTTGTAGTTACCACTGTAGAGAGGTCAGATGGGTGGTTCTCAGATTGCCCCACTTCATTGCCCCCTGGGTTTGCCTTTGGTGAACTAGGGATACATCTTGTTTAATTGTCATCACAGTTTTTTGTATAATTCCTTGGTTGGTGCTTGTAAGTCGCCTATGGTGAGTAACTTTATCTCTAGTACTTCGAACCCTTAGGAAAAAACTACTTCTTATAGGTGTTTTCCAGGTCTATCTCACTTTTGGGCTTTGAGTCTGTTGTGAGATCCTACATCTGCAGTTTATTGAGGATGAGAAGTTGCTGCCTGCTTGGCCCAGCCCCTGGTTCTTTGGCCACTACATTTTCTATGACCCTTAGGCAATCTCAGTCTTGTGTCGCTTACAAGAACAACTGGTTAGAACAATCATGTCACTTTGGCTAAAGTGGTACCATCAGCAATAACAGTAGCATAAAACACAGCCTAGAAAATGACAAAGCAAGATAACCATTAATTTGTCACCTTTAACTATATGAACTAGATTTGTGGTTGCATAACAAAATGTAAAACAAACCAGAAAATTGTATGTAGTAAATAAGCCCTCAATATGCCAACCTTACCCTCAGGGGAGCAAATTTAAAAGAGGTTAGGGAAAAAATAGAGAAATAGAAGAATAGGAAGAGGGTAGAGGCAGGGCTGGAGGACACAGGAGGATCATGTAAAATTTGGGAAACTAATGCAGAAGATAGGAGGGAAAGAGAGAAGGAAAAAAATAAAAGGAAGAATAAAATAGAAAAATAACCACAAAAACACTAGATACCACATTCACAATCATATAAAAATAAGATCAAACAATGAAGAAAAAAAAATGAAGAAAACAGTGAAGGAAAAACAATGAAGAAAAAACAGGAAAAGAAAGCGACACAGAGAGAGAGAGAGACAGAGAGAGAATGTCCACTTCAAGATTTGTCCCTGCTGTCACTGGTAGACAATGTGTGGAGACAGAGTACAGATCCATGTTGATATTCCAGCAAATCAGCAGTAGCTCTATGGCAGGGTAGTGGATAATCTCAGGGAACCTGAACCTTTATTTCCCCTGAAGTTCAGGCTGGTTTCTGGCCATGAACCTGGAACCAGACCTCTATAATCTGCAGCAGTCAGAACACTTTCTGTGGGCTTGAATTCAGCTGGAAGCTGATAGATGGAGCTAGAAATTCTTCTGAGTTCTGAGCTCAGTTGACCCCTCTCCAAGATGGCTCCTGGCTAATCACCCTGTCCCACAGGATTGCCAAATTCACGCTGCTCACCAGTCCATGCAGTCCATGGCATCCGATGCTCTGCTGCACTGTTGTATCTCTCTATGGAGGCCTCTGGGGTTGCCTGCAGTCATCATGTGTCTGCAGGTTTGAGCCACTCCTCCCACACAGTCCTGACTCAGGGAGGAGACACTGACCTCCATGTCCTTTTTCTTCACTGAATTTTCTCTCTGCTCACTCCATGGGTTTCAATTCTCGCTTAAGGTCCTTTTTGGGTCCAGAGGACCCACTTCCCTCCTTCTTCTCTTCCTTGCATTGCTATATTCCAGTTAGACAGCAAACCACAGAGAGGTTGTATCTCTGCCAATTACCACTCCACCATCTTCCCTCCAACACTCAATATTTAATTATTTCAAACAACAAATAATTGAAAACATCATTTCAGGGCAACTTTTCAAAATGTCTTTAGAAGTTCAAGTTTCCATCCTGTTTGCCATCCTCAAAATCTGGAATTTGGCTTTTTATTTTAGTCCTTGTGCCTACTGGTAACAAGATTGCTAGTACAGCTTCATGAGCACCTTCAAAACCAAGAAATAATGGGCTGGTAGGGAGGCAAAAAAAATAATTCTAGAAGAAAAACAGCATTTTTAGGAACTACCCTTTTCTCCAGCAGACTTTGCCTTAGATCTCATTGACTTGAACTGCATTACGTGACCACACTCAGCTCAAGAGAGGCTGGGTTAGTCGTATTTGGTTAAAATGAATGGCACAGCCATTCTGACCAAAAATAATCCTAATCTACCATTCCCCATTGCCTATGCAAACAAATTTGGGATTCTCTTAGGTAGGGGAAGAAATGTGTGCTGGGTAGTGAGTGGCTAGTACCTTCACAATAGCCATGAATTTATATTTTCAATCTTATATAGCTACTGTCCCATAAGTAGAATATAAACTCCATTGGGACAGCAATCTCCTCAGCCTAGACCACTTTTCTGTCTTGCACACCAAAGAAGTATGACTAGCCCAAAGCAGAAACTCAGTAAATATTAGTTATGTCAGTTAATATTCTTTATTACCTCTCTGGTAGCTAAAAACTGATCTTTTTCTCTCAGAAGTTGGGAAATGAGGTCAATCTAGAAGCTATGTTGAAACTCATGTATTTATATGGATGTCATCAGGGTCATGATTTAGAGGAAATAGAAAATATCATGTAAATTGATTGTATGTTTATTTTAGCTTTTTTTTTTGAAAAGAATACAACCAAACAAAATAAAACAGAGTAGAGTCAATCACTACAAAACAATGAACATGGTATGTGACTTCTAAACAGGGTAAAAAGCAATCAATAATGGCTACCATGATGCCTCTTGTTAAAATACAAGCTTAAACTGGGCAAAGTGGCACATCCTTATAATGCAAGCATACTGGGAGGCTGAGGCAGATGGATCACAATTTTGAGCCCTACCCGGGCAACTCAGTGAGACAGCAAGATCCAGCCTCAAAATAAAAGATAAAAAGAGGTGGAAATGTAGCTCAGTGCAAAGACCCTGAGTTCGATCTCCAGAATTTTTTTTTAAAAAGGTTAAAAAGGAGGACAAATTATCTTAAAGAGTTATTTCTAAAATCTGTTTAAAATAACACTTGTTTAGACTGACTTATGAGTAAAATATAATAAGGTCCCATGAAATGAAACAGGTAGGGTTTTGAGAATTTTATTTCAATTTTTTTCATGATACTGTTAATAAGACACAACTGTGAAGGTGAATTAATGCATATGAAATTGATTTATTCTGATTGAAAAGGCTGTTGAACATTCTAGCTATGGAATTAACTTTTTCAGAGAAACAAACTATGATATCACAAGTGGTTTTTATAGTGAGACTGCCGGTCAGTAATTCTCAGCTGTGCTGCTGCTATGTTTGGGTGCGATTTCTTGCCAAAGGTTCATGCGCTGGCAGCTTGGTTCATACTGTGGTGGTGTTGAGGGGATGAAATCTGTAAGAGTTGGGGCCCAGTGGAAGGTGATTAGGTCAGGGGACACCACTTCCGTGAGTGAATTAATGTCGTCTCCTAGAAGTTCTAGCTCTCAAGGAACTAGATTAGTAGTGTCAGGGTACATGGTGGTAACTCAAAAACACACCTTCTAAAGGGAGCTGGATACCTCCCTTAGTCTCTTTTCTTTCATGTACCACTGGCCCTTGCACATACACTCACCTCCTGATGCCCTCTGCTGGGAGGTCTTCATCAGAAGCAAGCAAATGTTGCCACTATACTCTTCCACCTCCAGAGCTATGACCTAAATAAACCCTTTTCTTCATAAAATAATTCAGCCTTCAGTATTTTGTTTTAGTAGCATAGAATGAACAAACAGAGATATGCATGGAAACTGGGGAACACCTGCTTCAAGAAACTTGTTCTTGACAGGAGCACCCAGGTTGGCAGTAGATAGGAAACAGCTATGAACAGACATGTGTAAGAATTGTAGTACCATGGTTGATCAGAGTCAGCTGAGGTACTCAGGAAGCCTCCTAGGGATAAAAAAAATAAAATGTCTGCCAAAGTTTAAAGATATTGAAATTCAGTAAAGGTAGTTGCTTTTCATCTTTAAAGCTTATTCTCTCCCTGTAGATGATCCCAACAGGTTTTGCCCACTTGCTTCTTAGTAATTATAGAATTTGGACATCATTTTTATTGTTCCCTGTTCCTGAGGGCAAGGATAGCATTCTGAGTTTTTGACAGAAATTAGGAATCACGGTCTCATTGTGGTTATTTGATTACAGCCTCAGAATCCTTCCCACCTGAGTGTTTTTGGCAGCTGTTACCAGTAGATCACAGTGGCTACTCAAAGCAAAATGACTTATAATTTTTTGTATTAATGCATTATACATTGTTAGAAAAACACACAGATAGAACTCGTAATGATAGACAATGTATACTGTTCATCTATCCATTCATTCATTTACCCATTCTTTTATCCAAAACAAATTAATTTCTTATGAAGTACCAGTATTTTGTTGAGTCCTTTGTCTATTAGGAAAATGAATCATATGAGAATGGAATAGAAAATAATTTTAGATGGCACTATTGTAATATTTAGTAAATGTCAAATAACTAATAAATCTTAGATGCACATTTTTATTCTAGTCTCTTGGTTCAGTGTGCACAAAGATATGCCATACTGTGTGTAGCAAGGTTTCAGCAAAGCCCTTTTGCAAGGATCCTGGAGAGGACCAGGAAACCCTGAACATTGAAATCTTTCCCCTGTCCTTTCAAAAGAAAGCAACGCCCAACACAGCACCACAGGCCTGACACCCAAGCTGCAGAGGACAAGATCTTCTAAGAGTATCTGCAGCCTCCCAAAACAACAAGCTCAATGACTCTCAGCTGTGTCTGAAGAGGAAACAGTTGGGACATGACAGCTTGCTTCAGTGGTTTGGGGCAGTGGCAGAAATTCTGGGTTAGTGTGCTTTGGAGAGGCTTGTCTGCTTTTTAACTTTATGCCATGCTTCTGCCATCTCGATTTTTTTGACAGTCCCAGAGAAAACACAAGCAGAACTGACCTCTCCTTGCAGCTCTGTAACCGTGGGGCTTGTGTGGGCAGATTGGCATCTGCAGGCACATCTTTAGCAAGTTGGCAGCCTCCGTGCCCTTTGCAGGTTGCAATCAAACCTGCCTTCTACAGCAGCCTCTTTCTGGTTGATTAACTTTAATGTAATTTTAATTAAAAACCACAGTGTCAAAGGGTTTAGCTACTCGAGAAATGAGCACAGACTGCGGCCCAGTGGCAGCAGTCACTTGGAAAATGGAAATGTGTCCTGACAATGTTGTGCAGGGGCCAGATAAACAGGGTCGCTGCTGTGCTCCGATCAACGCAGGAAACAGGCAGGGGAACATCAGAAGCAAGAGGCTGCGTGGCACTTCAGGGGTACCGTGTATGAATTTTAGGTGCCCTCAACATTTTTGAGGCATTGTTCAGTCCTGGAACAAAATACCTGCAACAATGGCTGGCTGTGACATTCTGTTCTCCTCTTGGCACCTTGGCCTCTAAATCAACACACAAATCTGGGTTAAATATGAATCAAATTTCAGGCAGGGAAAAACAGCCAAGCTTTGCTCTATTATTCAATTATAGAGCTTCTCTTTTTTCACTATATATATTTTGTAGGGGGTGGGATTTTCAATATCCGAAACAAACTTTTCTTTCAAGGAAATACTTCCTCTGAGATACTATTCCTTGAAGAATATACAAATAGTGCCAAGGAACTAAAACTTAATGACTCCTCCTAAGAACATTACTGCATATTTGAAAGTGAGAGGAAATAATTTTACAAATGTGTTTGGTCATACTATGTTTAAAAATACATTTGATTCACTTAATATTAAGCATTAAAATGCAGATAATTGTTTTTATAATTCTGGTTAACCTAAAGATAGTACCTTTTTAAAATTTCTGTTTTCCTTTAATTTTCTGCTCAGTGTTAAATAATGCTCAAAG
This sequence comes from Cuniculus paca, assembly GCA_004365215.1. Taxonomy (NCBI): domain Eukaryota; kingdom Metazoa; phylum Chordata; class Mammalia; order Rodentia; family Cuniculidae; genus Cuniculus; species Cuniculus paca. Next base: position 11,098 of record RJWT010011805.1, read on the forward strand.
TGAAAGATCAAAATGTGGCCTTGTGTGGGCGAAGTATTTTACTAATGCCAGTGGAGTGAATGCTTTTATTCCATGCTGAAATGCCCTTTACTCTTCCTCAATGTAGCTAATTTTTCAGGGCACAACTCTCAGGAGAACACCTAGTGACGTCAATTCTTCAGAGGAGAATTTCCTCTACCAGGTTTGTAGGATGCTGAGGCTGCTTTGCTGACAGATGGGGCCGGTACAGGTGGGCCCAGAGCCATCTGAACAGAAGGGGCCCCTGGACCCTGACAGAGAGGATAGACAGAACGGTGGGGGAGAGTTTAGGACAGTGGACAGGGAGGGGAGAGAGGAGGCATAGAGGATTTCTATGCTGAACCCAGCAGAGAGGATGAAAAGCAAAAACAAGCAGATGGGTGGACAGGGAGAGGTGCTTTGAAATGTGTAACTTGCTTAAAAGACTAATAAAAAAGCAATCTCTGGGAATAGGACTCCACTGTGGGCAATTTTGAGAAGTTAGAAATTTATTTAAAATTGCCAAAGTGAAGAAAAATATGAATAAGTAAGTAGGAAAGTATAAAAACGAGTAATGTGTAAGTTTGTGGAGGGGAATCTCTTCTGCAGGTCCCAGTGTCTATCTAGGAAGAGTCATTCTCTGGCTATTTCTGTGGTAAAAGTCATTATTACCATTCTTATCACCACTGATTTCTCTATTAAAATAGAGAACGTTGTTTTGATTCTCAGTTCAGCAGATGACACAGCTGGTAAAAATGATCTTAGAGAATAACTGAATACATTGATAAAATTCCTGTGATGGAAATTAAAAAGCAGAAGAAAAAAAAAGCGATTAGAACCTGAATGTTAAACCACATGATTCAAAAACATGTTCTCTAGAACATTATTGTTTAGCATATTCTTACGTGTGTTTTGGAAAAGGAGTTCACTGAAGTGAATGTATAGAGTCCTGAGTTACACATCGGATTTTTTTTTTAACTGCAGGATTTTTCAGGGCGTTCATATGCTATCTTGTATATGAAGATTTTCTCAAACTTCGGTAATGAAAAATTTTGGGAAAACATTTCTTGAGGATGCTTTAAAAAGTGCACACCTTAGAGAACAGATTTAGAGTCTCCTGAACCAGGCAAAGACACAAGGGCTGTGCCGTTGCCAAGGTAGTGGCCCGAGTGGGTGTGTCTACAGGGTGCAGGAGTCCGCGTTGCGCTGCCGCTTGCGTTCAGCCACTGACCAGCTCTGGACGTTCGACTGAGAGGTCATCATATGTCTCAAAGGGAAGACGACCAGATGGATGGTGATTTCTTACCTATTTTCCCATAGACACTTTGAATTAAAGTTTATATTTGTTTAGAAGTTACAATAAAAATATTTTGCGAGCGTTATGGGTTAAGCCCTGGCTGGAATGAATTCTCCTTGTATACATAGCAGTTCTATGCGTCCCAGCTGAATGCCCAGCCTGCTTCAAAATTATTTTGGTCTTCATTTACAACTTAAGAGTAGTTCTTACTACAAACTATTAATAAATAGGTCTTAAGCTTTATGAAAGGAGAGACAGATCTACTCTTGCTCACTAGTATGTCCCTACTACTTGTTATGTAATCTGAACTTTACAAATATGATTACAGTTAACGAACTATGCCTCTGGCTAATGTTTGATAGTAGTTGTGGCATATCAGAAAGCACAAGAGTTATCACCAATGTTGGAAATATCTTTGCTAAATAGCAGCTAAAATTGTAGATATTTTTCTTTTGGTAAACCTAATATCGAGAGCTAGTTATGTGCAAATCATTCTACTATGAAATTGAGGGATAAAAGATGAATACAACAAGAGAGACCCTTCAGGGGATGTATCTGCCCTAAAGTTTTGTGACTTTAACAAAAGACAATGAAATCAAATTGGTCATTGTGGGTAGAGGAGGGAAGAGTTAGGGAGTATGGGTGAATGCATAACCGGTCATATACAAGCTCAAGCTTCTAGATGGAGAACAGTGACCACGTTTAGGTTCCGTCTGATTCACACGACCTGTGTTGGATTTACCTTGGATGGTGACAGCAGAGCAGGCAAGAGGAAGGAGAGAAGACACAACTGATGCAGAAACTCCGTTCACTATGTGAGGACACAGAGACAACGTCTTGGGAAATGCCCCAATCATATAAAAGGGAGTCAGCGTTTCTCCTGCTTGATTATAACAATAACTCCCACGTTTGTATCACAACTTTTTGAATTAATTTAATTCCATTATTGAATTTAATCTTTAAAGCATCTTTAGGTAGTGTTTTTATTCTAATTTTACAGACAAGGAAATAGGGGCTCAAAGATACTAAAATTTTATGGTTCTACAATCAGTAGATTGGCCCGGCTCTGAGTCCTCTGTCCTGAGTCCTTTCCACCAACACACGTATTATGAAGACAGGTGATTCATCTTTCACAGAGTTCCCACCATGGTGCTGAATAAATGAATGTGCTTGATAAAGGCAAATCTAGATGACTCTTGTTTCCTTTGTACCCAATGATACTGTTTGATTATATTCCACATGGCAAGGTTTGTCACTCAAATGCCTTTCCACACTTAGGAAGTGGTAATAAAACATTCCATTCCATTACATAACATCCCATTTTCCTCCCGAGGTACTGCTATGTACTTTTTGTGCCATTTGCCTTCCTCAAGAATTTAAAATCTCCTGAAATGAGATTTTGTGCACTGTTCATCTTTGAATCTTATGCAATTTGAGAAATCAATTCAAATAAAAACTGTAACTTTCAAATTCTAGAGAGCATTTTCCAAATAACTTACGTACTTTTTTCAAGACTATCAAGATACCTACACAAAAACACTAACTAGTTTGATTTCTATTATTCAGAAAAATCATAGTTTCATAAGCAATTCAGTTTTGTACTTCCAAAATAGCTTAATTCTTGGTCTCTGTTAAATTGTAAACTTCATGAAGATGTTTCCTTATCTCTTAGCATCTTTTCTTGCCCTGGAATATGATTGATAACTATTCGGTGAATGAGAAGTGTCACTATATTTCCTCTTGCAGAGAAAACTTATTTTGGTAGCCCTTGTGAAAGAACATGACTGTGACTACATGTAAAGATTTCTTTTTTCCAGATAAATTTCACTGCTAACCTGACACATGTTAATGTCGAACAAAATCCATCCTGGAAATTTTCTGACACTCAATGAATCTAAAAAGCAGAAATGAGGAGTTTAATTCTAATTGGTATTTACCACTAGCCAAAAAAGCAGATGGGCAGAACCAAATTTGGAAAAATAGTTATTTCTGTCATGTTTGGATTTGAGCATTCTGAAATCCTTTATTGTATACCTACTAACTTCCTATGTACCAAGAGGGGCTTAGATAAGAGGGACCAAGTGTGAATTAATTCCTCTAGTAGTTGAGCCAAGAATCCTATGAGAGACATTTTTACTTCTATTATTTAACTTGATTGACATTACTTACCAGGTTAGGTGATATTACTCACTTCTTACAGTTGGGCAAATTAATACTCAGGACAACTAACTTGGGTACATCCTAACTCTAAGTTAGTTCTAAAATCTGCTTGGTGATATCCTCCTTGATAAAAACAAGTGGATATGATAGTAAGGCAAATAGCATAACATAAATGTCAGGGAGAGAAACAGAGAGAAACCTGTGAAAACTAGTCATCCCAGATTGATTGTGCATGTGATCAAGACTTTATTCTTGACAAATGACAAGGCTGCATATTGCAAGGGAAACAAATATCACTAAAATAGGGTAGGCAGATCCAAAAAATGTCAAATAAGCAAACAGTAGAAATAAGCTCTGGGACAGTGTGAATCAGAATATAGAATTGTTATGATAAACTCCAAGTTTTAAACAACAACAAAATCATAAGACAAAGAAACAGCAAAGTATGACCCATATACAGGAAAAAAGGAGGCAACAAAAAAGAAAGCCAGATATCAAACTTTAACAGAGACTTCAAAGAGGCCATTATGAATATGTTCAAAGAAATAAAGGAAGATGTGTCTAAAGAAGGAAAAGAGGTCATGACAATAAATTCTCATTACATAAAGATGATCAATAAAGAGATAGAAATGTAATAAATTACAAATGGAAATTGTGGAAAGCACAATCAAATAGAAAAATTCACTAGAGGAGCTCAACAGTTTTGAACTGGCAGAAAAAAGAATCAGTAAATTTGAAGACAGGTTAATAGAGATTGTGAAATCTGAAATCATGAAAAAAGAATGAAGAAATATGAAGAACATGAAGAAAGAGGAGAAGCAGAGTAAGAAGTAAGAGGAGATGAAGGAGAACAAAGAGAAAGAATGAGGAGAAGACATATTTGATGACATAAAGGTTGCTATGTTTCCAAAGTTATTGAAAATAACTCATCTACACATCTGAGAGACTACATAAACTCCATATAACATAAGTATTAAAAAAATTAATAGCCAGACACATTATGATAAAAATACTCAAAGACAAACAGTGAATGGTGAACATACCAAGAAAAACTGCAACTGATCACATACAATGGAGCATCAAATATAATAAACAGCTGAGTTCTCAGTAGATACAATGGAGGATCAGAAGGCAGCAAGAAGATATAGTAAAAGTGCTGAGAAAGAAAAAAATGTAACGAAGAATTTTACACTAAGTAAATTATCTTTCAAAAATAAAAGGGAAATAAGGAAGGTATTACTAGATAAACAACAACAAAAAATGCACAGAATTTATTGCTAACATACCTTAGAGAAAACATAAAAGGTAACTTTTTTTCAGGATGAAAGCAGGACATTTCAAACAGTGATTTAAATTAAAAACATCCTACCACAGTGATATATGCACACCCATGTTTATAGCATCACAGTTGTAATAGCTAAATCATGGAAAGAACTCAAATGCCTATCAACTGAGGAATAGATAAAAAAGATGCGGTTTTTTAATATAATGGAGTACTAGTTGGCTATAAAGGAGGATAAATTTGAGACATTTCTGGGTGAGTGGATAAAACTTGAGAACACACTCTTAAGTAAAATAAATCAGACTCACATGTGTAAACATCGCATTGCCTCCCTGATGTGAGAAACTGAAAAAGTAAATAAGGACCAAAATGCACAATAGGTATTGTGAAATGGGAAGAAATTTTTCAGAAGGAAAGAAGAACTAGGGTGGGGGAAGGGAAAAGAAAAGATGGGAAAAGGAAAAAAATGATTAAAAGAATAAAATGAAAACAAAGCTTTTTAAATTAAGAGGAGAAGATGGGTTGAAAGGAGGAGAGGGAATTGGAGAAAATAGAGAAATCAAAATATATCATGTATAGGTACAAATCCCCTATGATGAATATGATCATTATGTTTAAAATGTACCAGTAAACTTAATTATGCATAAAAATACATTAAAACATGAATAAAGATACTTTAAAATACAGTATAAATGCACATTTCCTTTTCTTTCATCTCTTCAGTGATTTAAAAATCAATTTAATAAAACATAATACAGAAACTATATTTCACAATAATATCATGAAGTAGGTTGTGGTAAGAAAATGACCCCAGGTGGTAACTCAAATCCACAGGAATAAATGAAAAAAAAAAAAAGAAATATGTAAAAACAAAATTGGCAAGACAAAGTTTAAAAATATGTATTTCCTCTCGTTTAGCTCCTTTGAAACACATGCATACAGTTATATAAAGTAATTATTACAATAAATTATTGTACATCTATAGATATAATATGTTACATTGCTATTATATATTGTTATATATAACAACATCAGTACAAAAAGGGAAAAAAAGAATGCAACTATTCAGGAGTGACACTTTAGTATTTCACTGGAATTGAGACACTATATATCTGAAGTATATTGTGGTAAATGCATATATCAAACTTAAGAGCAACCACTGAAAAAGTAACTTAAAAAGAGTAAAAAGAAATAGCATTGCAGGAATTAAAATGCTACTATAGAAAAATATCAACTCAATCTAAAGCCAGCAATAAAAGAGGAACCAAATTGACATGATACATAGAAAACAAAAAGCAAAATGACAACTATAAATCCAAGTATATCAACAGTAAGATTAAATGTGGGTTGGTTAAACAACCTAATCAAAAGGCATAGGGACTGGATATAGAAACATGATCCAACTATAATACTTTCTATAAGAGACAAAATTTAGGTACAAAGAAATGCTCATAGAACATAAAAGGGTGAAAAAAGGTAAATCATGTATGCAGCAACCACATGAAAGCCAACTGGTTATACTAATGTCACATAAAAGAAACTTTAAAGCAAACAAAAATAACATGAGACAAAGGATGTGCTATAATAATTAAAGAGGGAATTCATCAGGAAGATATAACAATGGTAAGCAGATATAGAGCTGAATCAGTGCTCACTAGAGGAGCAGATTTAATGTAAGATATATAAATATAAGGATTTACTAGGTAGGTTTACAATGACCACCCACAGAATCAGGTGTGGAAGAGTGCAAAAGGGCTGTTTGCTGGAGATCTGAAAGATCCAGTCCAGAGTCAAAGCCCTGGAGCTAACTGAACAGTCCCATGCTAGTCCAGCAAGGAAGGTCAGAGAGTTTCCCTTGAAGGCTGAAGAGTCTGCACTGGAAATCAGGAGACGACATCCAAGGCAAAGGTGAAGCCTGGAGCACCTCTGAAAAAACAGAAATGAGCTTTCCTTCTTCGTTTCTTTTGTTCCACTCAGGCAACAAGCCTACCTCAGGTAGGTCTTCTGTACGTAGTAAATTCCTTCAAGGCTGATCCCTTTTAGATGAGTGTTTCGTACTCAAGTTAACACAGTTAACTATCACAAGAGCTAGTGACAAAATCTCAAAATACATGAAGCAATCATGAACAGAACTTAAAGGAGAAATGCACAATAATATCACTTTTACTAGTTTCAAACACCAACTCAAAATGGATTAAAGACTTAAGTGTAAGACCTGAAACTGTGAAACTACTAGAAGAAATCAGAGAAAATGCTGACATTGATAGCTAGAAATTATAAAGAATTCTAAAAACTAAAAATAATGAAAATAAGAAAAATAATGGCCAACAAAAAAATTGTGTGAAAAAATTCTAGTATCACTAACCGTTAAGGAAATGCAAAGTCAAACACAATGAAATATCACCTCCCCCTAAGAAGAATACCTATTATCAGAAAGAGTAAGTATCACAAGTGCTGGCCGGCAACGATGCGGAGAAAAGGGAATGTTTGTGCATTGTTGTTGAGAATGTAAACTAATACAACCATTACACGAAACAGCATATAAGTCCCTCAAAAAACTGAAAATGCACTTATTGTATGATCAAGCAATCCTACCCCTGGGTACACATCCAAGTAAAGTAAAATTAGCATGTCAAAAAAATTCACATTCTCATGTTCATTGCAGCACTAGCCACAATAACTAGGATGTGGAAGCAACATAATTATCCTTCGACTGATGAGTGGATAAAGAAAATATGGCACAAACACACAATGAAATAACATTCAGCCATGAAAGGAATGAAATCCTGTCATTTTGTGGAAACATGGCTGGAACTGGAGATCGTTATGTTAACTGAAATCAGTCACAGATAGACAAGTACCATGTGATCTCACTCTTCTGTGGAATGTAAATCTCATACAACTTCATTCTTCTATATGTGTAGAATGATGGTTACCAGGGAGTGGAGCAAGTAGAAGGAGGGAGAAACAGGAAAATATTAATTAATGGATATTAATTTACAGTTAGATAGAAGCTAGAAGCTCTGGTGTGTTACTATACACTAGAATGAATACAGGTAACAATTACATGTACTGAACATTTCTAAAACCTAGAAGAAAAAGTTTTAAATGTTCTAACAATAAAGAAATAAAAATGTGTGAGAATATATGTTTAATCTGATCTCAATATTACACAGTATATATGCTATTAACATGCATAATTTTTATGTTTTTTATATATCAGTTAAAATAAATTTAATTTTTAGAAAGGCTTACCAAGCCACAGATATTTTAAAATATGTTAAGATAACCCAACATATCTGCATATTGCTTTAAAATATTTCCATATTTGGCAAAAGTAGGAATATTTACTATGAGATCACTAGTTCCATATTCACTTTTTAATTATTTAATAAGGGTTGAAGACTTCAATACTCATTTTCAATAATAGAATAACAGAGCAAATTCCCAACAAGGAAATAAAAGATTGAAAAACATTATGTATAAGCAATATATCTATAGAACAGTACTCAGAAAGTGCACATGGGACACACTACAGAATAGAGCATATATTAGGTCAAAATAAAAATATTACTACTAAAAAATTGAAATCATGCAAAATATGTTCTTTGATAACAATACCATGAAATTAGATATCAATAATGGAAGAAATTTTTGACATTCATTATATATACTTGATAGATAAGATGATTGTACTACTAATTTTATTAGTTCTTAGAAAAAAACAGTTAACATCCATAGGACTGGACCAATTCTGTATGCTTATACCTGGTAAACTGAGCAACTCTGGAAGACAACTACATGAAATAACAACCTTTGGTATCTTCCCATCACCTAGCTTAGAAAGCCTATATTGTTAATGTTTTGGGCTTTTTATTACTGTTAGTTATCTGTCTTTATTGTTTTTTGTTTTTCTTGTGCTTTGTTCTGCTATTGCCTCTAGCACAGAAAGGATAGATGTACAAGTATATGCTTAAACATGCTTAGAACTACTCCTGAAGAGTTCACAAGAGCAGATTTTATTAAATATCAAAATATGAAGAGCTACACTGAAGAAAATGAGACATTATGGTAGCTATAGCTGATTTCATATCTTCAGGTTCTGAACTCCAATAATGCTTTTATTCTTTGATTTGATTGGTTTAAGTCTGTTTTCTACTATGTGAGAAGGTATCATGAGCTTTTTTGAAGAAAACAAAGGACATTAAGGTAGCCATTGTTGATTTCTTATTGTCTGATCTGAAGGCCTGTAATGCTTTCACTCTTTTGTTTTAGCTGGTTTTATATTTTTTTTGCTTGAGTTTATTGTGTGTGAATGCATGAACAACCATTTCAAAGGAAACAAGAGACAGTAGGGTAGCCGTTGTTAATTTCCTGTTGTTTTGTTTTGAAGACCTCTATTGCTTCATTGTTCTGTTCTGATCTGCTTTGTTGTGTTTTACTCTGTTTTGTTTTGTTTTTATTCTCTTTAAAATAAAAAAAATGTGAAAATTAAATAACACTCCTTTACCCAATGTGCCTAAAAAGAAGTCACAGAGAATGCTAGAAAATTCTTTGGGATGAATGAAAATGAATATACACATATCATTTTATAGGATGTAGTTAAAACAGTGCTGAGAGGCAATTTTATAGTAACAAATGCTTACACTAAAAATTTGAAACTCTCTCAAAGAAATATGTTTCTATCTCAAGAAACCAGAAAAAGAATAAACTAACCTCAGAGTCACCAGGAAGAAGGCAATAGTAAAGATTAGAATTAAAATTAACAGAATGGAAAATCAGAAATCAATAAACAAAACTGTATAATAGAATTGGCTGCTTGAAAATTCAACAAAATTGATAAGCTGTTAACCAGACTAACCAAATTTAAAAAAAAAATGACAAAATTCTCAAATACTACTCAGAAGTGAAAAAGAAAAAATTGAAACCAACTTTACAGAAATAAAATTATATTTGGGGTAGTTTGACTAACTGTTAAATCAATACATAAGACAATGTACATAAGATAAATAAATTCCTAGAAAGATACAAGCTACTTAACTTATTCAAGAAAAAGGAGATTTGTGAATAGTTCTAAAAAGTAAAGTGATAAGTAATGAAAAAATGTCTATAAAGAAAATCTCAGGCACAAGAGACTTCATTGGTGAATTCCACCAAATGTTCAAAGAACAATGTAGAGCAACACTTCAAGACAAAACTCTCTGAAAATAGAAGAGAAAGTACCCTGCACAGTCCATTCTATATGGCCAATATTAACTCAGGTACCAAAACCAGTCAAAGAAGGAAAATCACAAGTTAACACTGTTGAGAATACACATGCAAAAATTCTCAACAAAACAGTAGCAAACATAATCTTGTAACATACAGCAAAGCTTATGCACCAAAACAAAGTGTACTTTATTCAAGCAGTTTAACATCAGTTAATTTTAGGTGTCAACGTGACTGGATTAAGGAATACTTTAGGAATCTGGTGAAGCATCATTTTGGGTGTATTTGTGAGGATGTTTGCAGCAGAGATTCCTGTATGAGTCTGAGTGGGCTAAGTGGAGAAGATCTGACCTCAGTATGGAAGGGCACCACCCAACAGGTCAGGGTCTGAAGGGAATACAGGAAGTGAATTGGTCTGCTTAAGAATAGTGCTAGACTTTTTTTTTTTTTTTTGCAGGCATGAACATCAGAATACCAGGCTCATGGGCGATGGACTGCAGAACTTAGAGTCATGGTCTCTAAGTTCTCAGGCATTTGGCCTCAGACTGAAAGTCCACTTGCTTTCTTGGTTCTGAAGTTTTGGTATTTGAATTGAGCCTACTACCAGCATCCCAAGGGTTCCAGATTGCAAGAAAACCTGTAATGGGACCTCTCAGCTACCTTACTCACATGAGCCAATTCTGTGACTGGATCCCTCTCTTATATCTACCTACATATCCTATTGATTCTATCCCTTTGGGGAACCATACTGTAATATGGCAATTGATTAAATTACTATACCATATAAATAGAATGTGCAAAACATCATGATCATCAAACCACAGGAAAAGCATTTGAAAATTCCAACATCATTTCATAATAAAGTTATTCAATAAACTTGGAATAGAAGAAAACTTTCTCAACCTGATAATATACATCTATGAAGACTCACATTAAACTACCATACCCAATAATAGAAAATTGAATGTTTCTCATTGAGACCAGGAATAAGACAAAGATGAGTGCACCCCTCAATAACATTAACACTTTACTGGAATTTCTAGCCAGGTCAAGTAAGCAAGAAAATGAAATTAAAGATGTCCACATTGGAAAGAAAGTAGTGAAACAACACTTACAGATTACATAATTTTGAGTATAAAACAATTCCAAAGAGAGGGATCAAAGATGATGGAACAGTAAGCAGCAGAGTAAACAGTCTCTCTGAGAGAAATGGTTCAGATGCTGGAATATAACATCATGGAAAGGACAAGAAGGAAGGATGTGGGTCCCCTGGACCCAGGAAGAGTCTAAAATATGAATTGAGGCCCACAGAGAGAATAAACAGAAGAATTTAAATGAAGAAAGAAGGTGGTGGTTGGCAGTGCCTTAGCCTGGAGCCAGACTAACCCTGCGAGAAGAGCTGTTGAGCCCGGAGATGCATGGTCGTGGTTACGGTCACAGTCACAGTCACAGTTGACCCCAGAGATCTCTATGGAGAGGTGTGGGGGTGGAAGAGAGTGGTGGATGTGGAGATATGTGCTGGCTGGTGGTGAGTGTAGGAGACTCGATTCCCCCCATGGCAGAGAGTGATTGACCAGGAGCCATTTTGGAGTTGGGCAGGATACGCCTCGGCCAGGACTGCTGCTGGCTTCTTCTGGCAGTTCCAGGTTGTGGGCGGCCCCACGGAAGTTGCTTGAACCAAGTTCCCCTGTGCATTCCAGACAACATCATGTAGTTTCCTAAGCAGCTTAGATTCACAGGCCCTGACCAGTTACACTCCTGTGCAAATGCCGGGGACCCTTGCGGACTGGTACCTAGCTCAAGGCAGAGGCACAGAGGATACCCACCATCAGATACCCATAGCCAGCACTGGCTAGAAAAACCAAATAGTCATCTGGCAGCTCGAGGTTGTGGGTG
>RJWT010011806.1:0-22958 GCA_004365215.1 Cuniculus paca
TTAAATTAGATATTTAGATGTCTATGCAATAGATTGCAAAAACAGCTACAAATTCTCCCACATGAATGTAAAGTTCATCAAGAAACAATATTTACTTTTTCACCCTTCAAACTGGGCTGGGCTTGTGAGTTATTGCTCTGGCTAACAAATGGATGCCTGTAAAACTTTGTGCTAAAAACCTTACGCACTTCCACTTTGGAGATCCCTAGCACTGTCACCATGTGAACAAGTCCTAGAGACTAAGAAGCTGCATAGTGAAAAAGCTAAATACTCCAGTAAAAATCAGCCCAGCTGACATTTTAACTAACTCCAGGTATATGACTGAGCTCCAGCCAAAAGCATCCAAATATAATTCAGCTCATCAGAGTAGTCCAACTAAACCTAGGCCAAATTTCAGTGTGCAAAACATCGTTTAAATCAATAGTTATTGTTCTAAGTTGCTGTCGTAATTCAGGCTGCTAAGTTAAAAAAAAAAAAAAGACTAGGATGCTAAGAAAGCAAACATGTCCTTCTCCCAGTTCTGTAGGCTAGAAGTTCAAAATAAAGATGCAGGCAAATCCAGTGTCTGGTGAAAGACCCCAAGACCCCTTTTTGGTTTGCAGATAGCTGCCTTCTCGCTATATACTTACAGAATAGAAGGGGAGTTAAATTCTTTTCCTTCTATAGGACCCTAACCTCATCATAAGAGCTCTGCCCCTAATTACTTTAAAGTGAATTTCCTCCCAAAGGCCTGACTCCAAATACTATTGCAGGGTCTTAACAAGAATTTGGGGAAGTTGCAAACAGTCCAGTCTGTAGTAGTCATTTAATTTGGGGATGCTTTGTTATGCAGTAAAAGCTCAGTGGTAGAATTTTTAAGTATTCTTTAAACCTCAACCTAGTTCATTTCCTTGCCTTCTGTTGAATTTCCTTTTCTAATTCCAATGGCTAATCTTTCTGATCCCTTTTTTGCACTGATTGATCAGTTCTTAGACAAGAGATTTAGTGTCGAGCAAGATCCCATTAGCATTTTAGTAGAAAACTTCTTTGAAAAGATCCAAACTTACTCTCTTCACACAAATTTCATACTATCAGTTGCATTACATACAGTATGCAGGTAATCGCTGTACTTCAGGTAAAATAATTGAATTCAATTACTAATAACAGAGATCCAGTAAGATTTAAATGTCCATAGAATGCCTCCCAGTTTATAGGCACAAGATATACTTCAATCAAACTAAGGCTAACACTGGGGCTCCACAATGTTACCAAGGATCCAGACTCCTTATATAATTCTGTTCTGTCACATAGGACTTTCATAGTCCAAAATTGCAATTGGTTTCCAGTCATTACATCTGAATTTCAGGCAAAAGAAGAGCCAGCTCTGCCTCCTAGACATTGGTGACTCCTCTCAACTCAGCACTACTCTTCATAGAGCCATTGATCACTGCAAAAGAGGCTAAGAAATGTACTCCAGCTTGTGTTGCTAAGAAGGAAGGGTGAGTGAGTATTGGAAGGTAGTCAGCAAGATCTGCAGCAGACAGTATTTCACTTATTGTCGTAAGTAGGCATCAAGTGGTTGGCAATACAGATCAACCTGGATTCTGCATCTAAAAAGTCTGAGATTTAATATGGAAGTGTTGTAAAAATTTAACAATATTTCAAGAGGCATTGAGAATAATACTTACCAGACAACTCATTTCATGGAGAATTCTAATAAGGTGCTTTTGCCATTGCTACAGATTTGAAGTATTGGATTTAATACCTGAGTGTTTAACCACCCTTGAGTAAAACAGTTGCTGTCAACAATTTAGAGACCATTCTTTACCTCTGACTTCCAAACATGTATATTAACAGCTCCTCTGAGATGTTTTAAAGGCAGTGAAAAATCCAACCTATTGAAAATTAAAGACACTTGCCCAGAAAAATCCAGCCCTCCTTTGGTTTGTCTCAAATCAATGGACAATGCCACCATTTACTGATGCTCAAGCCAAAATAATAGATGCTGTCTGCAAGTTTGGATCCAAAATGCCCTCCAAAGGCCCATATTCTAATAAAGGGCTTTGTTGACAGCCTGCACACATGGTGCAACATTCAGGAGGTAAGTCCTAGTACAAGAAAGTTAGGTCATCAGAGGCATGCCCTCAAAGGGGCTACGGTGACCCTGGCCTCTTCTAACACCTTCTTTACTCCCTGGTCACTACAGGGTGAATAGATCTTTTTCCACCCATACTCTCACCAAGATGTATGGTGCCTCCTCCACAAGCCAAAGCAACGGAGTCACATGGTCATGTACTGAAAGGTCTAAAACCTTGAACCAAAATAGACTTTTCTTCCTTTTAAATTGATTGTCTCAGATATTCTGTCACAATAACTAGAAGCTGATTGATTGGCCATCCTTGATCTTTCCTTTTACTAATACCACTCAGTCACTACATCCTGCCATTTTTCACTCCTTCATATGAATTAAATCTACCCTTCTCTCTCCATCTCCAAAGCCACCACCCTAAGTCACCCAGGCTTCATCTCGTGCCTGGACAGCTGTAATAGCTTCACAGTGAGTCTCTCCACATCCATTCTTGCCACATCTCCAACCTATTCTTTACATGGCAATCAAAATATTTACTTAATAGCATAAACAGTATCCAGTCATACACTTGAATGGTTTTCCATTGTCTTTATCACAATCAGTTTCCTGATCTCACTCACTTGCCAGGATCCTGTCATACACCCTCCTTTAGTTTATCAAGTATACAAAGTTCCTTTTTATACTTTACTGCCTTTATACACACTATTTCTCTGCACGGAATGTTGTCCTTCCTTCCCTTACTTGGTTAATGCCACCTATGCTCCAGACTCAGTTTGAGTAACACTTGTAATTGAGTATTTAATTGTGTCCTTTGTTCCTCTGCTACAAAGGGCAACTGATTCATGAGGACAGTATCATCTCTGTCGTGTTTGGAGCCATGTCCTCAGTTCCAAGCATAGTGTCCTGAATAGTGCTCTCAATAAATTTCAGTTAAAGGAATGAGTGTGTGAATAAACTACAGAATGACTAAAGTAATATCCTGCAAGCTGAAGGTATCCTACCCCAGGAGTCAGCAGAATTGACACAGTAATGAGAGAATACTCCATAGAGGAGGATATTCTGAAGATGATACCCAGAAAATAAGTGAATATGGAATATTTTTACTCACTATAAGATCAGAGATAGACAAACCGTGATTATAACCAGCAAAAAACTAAAAAGGGTTTTCATATTCATGCCACGTATGACCAGCTAGGTTCCAAGCCTGTAGGCAGAAATGATGGATATATAATGGGCTTAAGTACAGCCATGAGGGTCATTGCTATAGCAACTTGGCCTCATTAAATACAAAGTCAACAGGGAGAGAGAGTTTGGATCAGTGAATGTCTCAAACACTCAAAATGGTACCTAGTAGAGATGCTCAATAATGGTGCCTAGTAGAGACGCTCAATGCTCAATAAATGTTTGTTGAATGAATCTCAACATGCATGAATACAAATGAGGCCATTATGAGTATTAGCAGCTACAAATTCAAAACAGGTTTAAGATGCAGAGGACCAAGAGGGTACTGGGCAGTCTTTGGTTTTTCTGACCCAAGCACAGAAAGTACATAGCACTTCACTTTAATCACACACTTTTGATACCTTTTTCTTTGCCCCTAGAGCTTTGCCAGCTTGCTTTACTTCAAATGCAGACTATCAAAAACAAGTTAGTTCTTTTCATTTTATAAAACACATTTTATATCATTTGAACTGCCCCACAATCCAATGAGTTAAAGTGTTTAAAGTCACATTTGTCACATGAAAAGAAAAAAAAATAGGATCAGGAATAATAAGGCACTGGCCCAAGGTACTTACAAAATTGCATGGGGGTGGGATATTAAAGAAAGAGCCAACCTTTTTCTCTCACACTCAACACAGTACACTTCTAGGATGTGTGTAAAGTTTATCCCACACGCCAAGCAATTCTCCAGCAGACACCAAATTGGTATCTATCCCATAATTAAATTCAATTCTGACACTATCTCTCTGTAGATAGCATCAGATTTTACAGGCTAAGTGCTCATTCCCACTAGACTACACACCCCACTCCAGATACCAATCACAAATAGTAAGTTACCACCTATACTTCTGACTGACTAGGTATAAATCAGCATTCCCACTGATCCCCTCCTTAAGTTTGATTAATTTGCTAGGATGGCTCATAGAATTCAGAGAAACACACATGTTTACTGCCTTATCATAAAGCATATTATCATAAAGTATATTATAAAAGGTATGAATGAATAGCCAGATGAAGAGCTAGATGGGGCATAGCATGGGAGAAGGATGCAAAAAACTTCCTATCATTCAGGAGATTCCAAAGGTTTCAGGAGCTCTGTGATAAGAATTGGGGACAAAGACCAAATATGTTCTGTGTTATACCCCAGGGACCTGACATGGTATTTTGTTTCCAGATGCCGTTCTTCTTCTCCTACACTAACATTTAGATAACAGAGAAAGGAAGAGCACATTCAAGATCAACTATTGAATCTGGGGGTATGGGAAACTATGAAAAGTTTAAAGAGGTCATCTATACAAACCTGCATATAGCATTTGTCTTGTCTTAGTTTTAAATGCATATTTGTTTCTTTGATAGCTTTTACACTACGGTTGACAAAACAATTCATTTGAGTCTTACCTGAAGTTTACTGATATAGAAAGGACAAGGTGCTAAAATGTCCTTCACTGGTGATCCAAGATATGGTCACTTTGGAAAAAATACTTGCTTTTCTACAACATACTTTAATGCATTTCAAAGACTTAGCCTTCTAGAGTTCAGCTTCCAGCTACTCCAAAATAGCCACCGGAAGAGCAATTTTCTGGCCCTTCTAACTGAATTATCCCAACTGTCATCTTAATCTCTTCTCTTTTTACTCATGTTTGCTGTAGAGTCTCTGCACTATGTGTTCAATCAGAATCAAGAATTAAGTATTGCATGCTTTCCTTGTTTGAATGGATCTATGATTCAGGAACTCTGTGTATTCTATACAATACCAGTAGACTAGAAATAGGAGGACTGAGCCACAGTAATCAGATTGAAAGTAGATGCTACCCTCTTCTGAACTGGAGAGCTTATTAAAGTGAAGATTCTTAATCAGTTGTCACTGGAGAGGGATATTTATTTATTTATTTATTTATTGGTACCCGGGATCAAACTCATGACATTGCAGTTACCAGACAAGTGCTTAAACCACTGGGTTAAATCCTCATCCCAGGAGAGGGATTTAAATTCTTCATTTGTAGTTTCCAGGGGATGGTAATATTGCAGGATGAACAGGCCTCACTTGGTTTAGCAAGACCTGAGACTTGATCAACAAGCACAGCTTCTCATCTAGTTACCTGCTCTCATCATACCTGCAGTTCATAGCATATCACAGTGGTCATTACATATTCATGGGTCTATTTTAATAATATCTGTTTCCAACAAAAAAAAAATCAAAGTATTGAGATTGTTTCACTCAAGTTCTGGTTAGATAAACATGGATCATAGCAGGTAGTTTAACAAAAGGAATTTAATTTAAGAAAATAGTTACAAAGGTATTCGAGAAATTGAAAGTGGAACGACTAAGAGTTGGACAGAAGAAAAAGCTGCTATTATCTAAAGTAGGAAAGGACTGTTATCTGATCCCAAGATCTAAAGTTGCCTGGTGAGACATGAATTCATGACAGAAGCTTCCTGGCAGGAGATAAGAGCCAGGGAAGTTGTCACTTCTCGAAGTGTAAGGTATGGGACAAAGTGAGAAATATTCTTGTTTCTTCTCTTCTTGCTCTGCTATTTCCTTCTAGTTTCTCCTATTGGCTGAATCTAACAAGAAGCCACTTGGCAAGAGAACCTGGAAACTGTTTGCAGGAAAGATCAAGAAACGAATCTGCTTACAAGCAGCTTAATAGGAGAGTCATATCTACTTTACTTACACTAAAGCACACTACAGTAAACATTCATATTTAGTAGGCAAATTCCATATTTGTCAAAAGATTGAATGACCAAAGAAATATGATCCAAATATCCTACTTATACACACACACACCTTACACTACTAAAACTATTATATTATAATAAAAGGCCACCTACCTGTTGAAATACACAGCTTCTGCATCACCCAAAGTTACTATTTTTGCCAGAATCCAGTCAATTGGAATAAACAGTTGTCCCTAAACAGTAAATGTGGGGAGCAGCTTCTATAGTGAACAACTCTCTAGTAAGCTATAGTCCAACTCTCTAGTAAGCTATAGTCCAACTCTCTAGTAAGCTATAGTCCAGCCTTTAGAGAGAAGAAATAATACTCTCAGGACAGTTTGGTTCTGCTACAGTACTATCCACAGCCAGTGCAAACCTGATAGTGGAACAAGCAATACACTGCTAAACTGAAACTTGACTTGCCCTAAAAATTTGTCTGTTGTCAAGGTAGCATTCCACTAGTCATTCTCTTATAGGACAAGCTGGACTATTACTGCCTGCTTACCTGGCTCTTAAGAATCAGCATAGACTGAAGAAATCACTAATAATAATAACCACCTTTTCCTGAGAATCCCTTAAGTGCTCAGCACTTTTTGAAGAGCTTTCCAATCTCATTTAATCTTTACCACAATGCAGCAAGGTTTGCTCTATTACCATTTTTATTCTTTCCTGTGGAGAACCAAGCTAAACTCAGAGACTGTTTTTTTGCTCAAAATAATGCAGAAAATAAGTAACAGAGCTGAATTTAACCCAAGTAATGTGACTCCAAAGCCACATTACATATCTGAGTTACCAAAGATCCCTGCAGACATAATGGAGGGATTCCCTCCTGTGAGCTCTAGTGTGTGAATTCACTCCTCAGTGCAGAGAATTGTGCCTCTCTATGTGACTGGACAAAGTAGACACATTTTTCTCATGTTTTCTGAGAATGCCTTTCTCAACATACATAAATCAAGCTGGCTTGTTCTCTTAGGAAGGGACCTCAGATGTTCAGTAACTCTTGATCATCTTTTAGCAAGTCTTCTGAGAGATCTGAAGCAGAGACTAAGATTAGCTCTCTGGTGACATTATGAAGTATAGTTACACAAAAGAGAGTGAAACCAGCCCTTTCTTATTCCTTTGACGATGTAAAGTGACTATGACACAGTGCCATCAACTCTGACCCACCTGATCAAAGTCCATGAAGCTCAGCAATTTTCTCTGGCAGTCTACTTAGCATCTGTCAGAGCCGAGCTTTTGTGGGAAGGACAAGCATTCTAGAAAAACTGTCAAATTAGATTTAGATTCTTGAAGTTGTACTGAGCATTTTTCCTATGTCAGCTGCTGTTTGAAGAGTATTTGTGACCAGGTAAGATATCCTAAAGTCCTAGCAAGGAGTGCTTTTCTTTGGTGTGGGAAACCCACAGAGTATTCCACTCCACCCCTTCGCCTGCTCCCATCAGAGGCTGCCTATGGGACCTTTAAAATAGTGAAGGATAAGGAATAGAATTTGCTTCCCCCTTGCTAGAAAGTTTTAGAAAAATCCCAATATTGACTCAAGAAAATTTCCATTTTTCATTACTACAATTATATGAAAATCTTAGAAAATTCAAATCTATATCTGACAATTACTAGTTATGTACTGAGCACTAGTAGAAACAGAAAATATATGGTCCTGAGCCGGGCATGATGGCTCACATCTGTAATCCCAGCACTTGGGAGGCTGAGACAGGTGAGTTCGAGACCAGCCTGGGCTACAAAGTGAGCTCAAGGCCAGCCTGAATGGCATAGTGAGACCCTGTCTCAAAAACATGGGCCAGGGATCTAGCTCAGTGGCATAAGCGCCTGCCTGGTAAGCACAAGGTCGTGAGTTCAATCCCCGGTGCTGCAAAAAAAAAAAAAGAAAATATATGGTCCTGTCCTCAAGGACAGCCTATCTGGATGAGGTGTCAGTTATATATCCACCATAATGCTGCATAACAAATAGCCACATGCAACATAAGAACTTAATGTCCATATATCTCTCATCTTGGCTGCTTTCTCTCCCATGTCTTAGACTTGGCTGGCTACAGGTTGGTCCTCTATGGCCTTGATTAGTTTGACCAGTGTAACTGGGCTCCTTTCACATGTCCTTTACTCTCCTTCTGGGACCAGCCTGGGCATGTCCTTCTCAGGACAACAGCATGGTGCAAAAGCACCGGCAAAATGCACAATTGTTTTTGCAGTAATAACTGCTATCATTTGGAGAGGAGGAGATTGCTGGTGATAGAACCCATGGCTTTGGTTTCATGCATTCTAAGCATGAGCTCTATCACTGAGCTGTACCCCCAACCTAGAGTCTGCTAACATCACATGCTCAAATCCAGATTCAAGGGTGGAGACTAGGTACTACTGAGGTATATGATGACAGAAACTCTAATGCCACATGACAAACAGCAAGGATAAACAGGTAAGAAATAGGTTTAAGAACAGAATCAAGCTACAGAATGTGGTTAGGAGAAAATATAGAAAATATTCGAAAAAATATTTATATGACCAAGCTCCTAGGCATGACTATCATGATCTGGCCAGTTTGGACAGCAACTTGAGCTTCTTGTTTCCTTCCCCTCCAATACGACACTCTTCATCTCACTAAGTGGTAGAAGAGTTCTCTCACTTCCTTGTTAGGCCCGCTTTTCTCCACCTGAAAGGCCCTGTATGCCTGTATCTAACCTGAAATTTGTCCAGTAAATAATTCATTCTTTAGGCCTCAAGTTGACCTTCAACTCCTCTAGAAAGTCTTTCTAAACCGTAGAGCCTTGGTTAGGGGCCCATCCGCATTCCCTACAACAGCCTTTTCCCACCCCTCCTGACAATTGCAGTCCCAGATTGTCATTTACTGTTTGTCCATGTCATAGAACTTCCTCTACATTGCATGGTCCAAGAGGATAGGGACTGTGGCCCCAAGGACCACCACAGCCACTTACTCAGAGCACTAAAATCTGTAAATGTTTCCAGAATGAAACTGCTATCACCTTGGCATATGTGGGATAGGGCGAAAAGGGATAAGGAACAGGCAGTCGCACAGTGCATTTAAGAAGAGAAGGGGCAGTTTCCTCCTAAAATACTTAAATAGGAATCATGCAGATGGGAGGCCTTAAAAGCTGAAAAGAACCTGATGATGTGACTGGAAATAGCACCACAGAAATTCCTGAGAAAGAGCACGCGTGGGAGATTAATTCCTAGCAGATACTCAGAACTGTGTCATCCAACAGAAGTACAATACGAGCTATGGGTGTGGGTCCATGTAATGCGATTTTTATTTGTTGGAAGCCATATTGTAAAAATGTAACAATATAAACAGGTAAAGTTTACCTTAATGATATATTTTATTTACCCAATTTTAACCAGAATAATATCATTTCAACATATCATCAATATAAAAATTAGTAATAAGATATCTTACATTATTTATATGCTAGTTCTTTGAATTCCAATATGTGTTTGATAGTTAAAATACATCTTAATTTGAACTACCCACACTTCCAGTGCTCAGTAGCCTCAGTGGCTAGTGACTACCACATTTCAGCTCTGGGAGCAAAGAAATCATCTGGGACTAATCCAGGATGATAATAGTGATGAAAATGATGGCAGTATTGAGAATTGTGAGAAAGGCAAAAGTGTGACATTCCACTGGCAGAATTAGTGTGTCAGCTTATCTGAGAGAGAGCCTTAGCACTGGAAATGTATATTTACACATTTGGCCTTCAGTCTGCATTGGAAAGGAGAACCAATTCACATACAAGCTGTGATTTTGTTCATATTTCTGTTCTCAGAGATAACTATTTGTTAGTGAGATCTACCACCTTTATCCAAGCCATGAAAATAATGAAAATACTTTCTAAGACTGATTCCTAGAGTAGAATGCAAGATTTATGAAAGGTAAGCATATTTGGTAGAATTCCAATTTGTTTTTATGTAATGGAACACAGTCAATTCAATTCAATGACCATTGAATGAATTCCTTATACTTGGAAGCTTGAACTACTGAGCAATTATCCCTAGGAGAAGAGTACACAAAAGCATAATTTATTAATCTGCTAGTTATTCTCCTGGTTATATAATTAGCTAAGCACTAACAGGCTTACACTACAGTATACATGTTTGATATAAAAGTATGTGGGTGTATTTATTAGACTTTATGTTAAGAGATGGATAAAGGTTATTTATTCTAAGTGTCCTTCCTGCTCTAATTTCTTCATTTCTACAGAACAAAATATTGAAAAAGAATAAAAGACTTGCCTAAATGTACTCAGTGAAAGATCAGGGAGAATCCTGGTTTCTTCCTCTTTCCAGGCAAGTATTTCTTCTGGTGTTTGTTTATTTTACATAATGCTCTGAGTTTCACAGACTTCACTCAGATGATTGTACCCATTTGACATGGAAAAGCACAAACATTCACACACATCAAGTTACTTTAAAGACACTTCCGTGACTATTTGTATGATCAATGAATAAAGCATGTTAATTTATTAAATAATTTCCTATTTATTAGACTATTTTAATTGTATGTTTCCACAAAATGGATTTCAAGCAAAGATCTCAAAGCTCTTACCCCTAAATTTGATTTGTTCCCAAATGTATCTTCATATTAGCAGGTAACTCTCCTACTTTTATGAGCATCTTTAACATAACTTGTTAAATGATCTGGATTGACTGTCTAGACTGTTTCAAGTTCCCTGGATAATTTCTCAACTCCCTCTTTACTCTGACAGATACATGTGACCTTGAGTTAAATTACAGAGGTTTCTCTTCTACTAAATGCTTCATATACACTACATATAGCACTTCACATTGGAGATTTTTTGCTTTAAATGTATGGGGGGAAAAATTTCCTGTTGAGAAATATTAAATACCACTTATCTGAGATTATCAGGTTACATGAGTGCACATTTCTCTGTCTTTTCTTTCTGAAAATGAATCCATTGCTATTGAAATTTAAAGAAATATATGCATTTTTAATCAAATCAATACACATTTGCTATAACAGGCACACAGTCCATTTTGAGCTTTGTGCTATGGGTTTGCTTTTTTTTTTTTAAATTAATAAAATCACTGCAGGTCAAGAAACAAGTATTGGAAAAATAAATATATATATATAGATAAAATAAGGAACACCTTGGAATAGGTTGCAGACATTCAGAACATTCTCTTGGTTTGCTTTTTCATACAATAATATGAACGATTAAGAATTCATGAATTGCTTTAAAAGTCATTCACTTTCACTAAACTCAGCTCAGGAGAAGTGAGGACTGAAAGCTGAAATCCTTAGATTCAACTGACAGTTCCAAACTTAACTCTATGGACTTTCTTTTTCTTATAGTGTGTCACCCTCTGGAAAGTGGAGATAAGCATCCCATAACTTGCATTGTTTGTATACGGACAGGAAAAGTCTCTTAGATATAGCCTAATCCTACTCTTTCTATACAAATTCAATGTAGAACCTAAGACACACATTCAGCTACTAGCACCTCCTGAGGTAAATTTCCTTGAATTTGATAATGTCTCAAAATCCTACAGAATTTGATTCCATCACTGAGCTAATATTTGTTAAACTGTCCATAAATGTAATGTGTTAGTCCTTTAAGCTCTGGTGCACTGAACATAGCTTTAGCTTTCTGAGATTTAGTGAGCAAGTCTGTATTCACCCTTCTCAGACCTTCGTGACTTCATAGACTTCAATGACACCCCCACCAGCCTTCATCTTTCATATTATTCCATACAAGCTAAAGACATCTGAGGATCTGAAACATTTGGAAGCATTCCCTTTCATTTGCAACCAAGACAAAAATAGAGGGCTTCATTGTGCTCTCAAGGAAAAAAAAAAATCAATGTATTTGGTACTTAGGACAGTCTCAAAAAATGGGATATTACAAAATATATCTATCCCTGCCAAAGAAATACCAACTTGAGCCAGTCAGACTTACAAGAGACCCAAATACAAATGTCTACAACCATTGTCACAGTGAAAAGATCACTCTGACTGGCAGAAACCTTTCAGAAGTGAGGACGCTGACTCATTTCTCTCTTGGTAGGTGTTGAGGGAAACATGTCACCAGAGGAGGAAAGGTTTGTTGTCTCAAAACATTTCTTCCACAAAATATTTCTTCTTTACCTTCTTCTTTCATAAAGACATGCCTTCTTAGATTAAACAGACTGTATGGAATTTTTTTCAAATAATATTTCTTTTAGCATGGATTATAAAATGCAAGTGTCTAGAAGTTGACTTGTCAGTTTTCTAGATCTCACCATGAAGTGCTTTTAATCAGATTGTTTCCCTTACTAATACTCAGAGGAGAATAAAACAACCATGGGTTTTCAATGGGAGAATACAAAATAGAAGCACTGGGCACAGACAAGAAGGTCCGTTTTAAACTGATACACTAACATGTAGCACTGGTTGTATACAGACAGCAGTGTGTAATCCGAGGTCCATGGTCCATGGTCCATGGTCCTTGGGTAGGGATCAAGAAATGAGAGAACAAGAAAGTGGCAGAGGGATGTAGGGTATAACCCATCCCTCTTGCTTGCTGATTAAGATTACCCATAACATTTTTGTTTTTTTATTAGTTATGCCTGTTGTCTCACAAAAGCCTTTGTAGGAAGAGTGTAGACTTTCCTATAACTGGTTGAATGTCTCTTGATCAAGCACAGAGTCACTAGGAACAAAGTTGCATCTATGAAATGAAAGATTAGAGACCCCCCCCCAGCTATAAATGCTGCAACCCTGTCACAGTCTTCTGTTAGTGTATTATACTGAAAGTCTTCTCCCAAATATTAAAACTTAGTGTATACTCAGCAGGTCTTGGCAGGAAGTGGGAAGATTTCCTTTTTGTTTGCTTAATTTCATTTGCAAACTGGATTCCACACTGTCACTAAAAGTAAAGCATTTATTCATTCAACATTTATTGAGAACTAAATATATGCCAAGAACTAGAGGAACAGACAGGAATGTTGACATATGAATGGGGTCCTGTGGGATTTCACAGTGTAGAAGAGGAACAAGAAAATTAATTTCGATAGCTAGCTAACTTATAATGAGCAATCAATATATGGCAGTCACCTTACAAGGACTATTCCAGACTCTTCATACCAGCTCTGTGAAGCCAATACTAGTGATGCCTTTAGTTGACAGATGAAGAAATTGAGTCTCAAGGAGTTAACTGACTTATTTAAAGTCACACAGTGAGCAGCTGGGTGTAATGCTATAATCCCAGCACTCGAGAAACTGAGGCAAGAGAATCATTGGAAGTTCAAGGCCAGCTTGAACTGCAGAGTAAAACCCTATGTCAAAAAGACAGTAAATAAATTAAACATTAAAGAAATAAATAAAGTCATGCAGATAGTAATTGGTGGAGTTGGGATTGGACTTTAGCTTTTAGGTTTCAGCCTGCTTACCCTCCTTATCGTGTTACTTTCTAGTAGTACGTGTAGCAATAAATGTATCTATAGGACACAGTGAGAGCAGAGATAAGAAACACAAGACCCACCTACAACTTCAGAAAATTCTCGAAAGATCTTTTGTTTGATTTTTCTTTGGAAAAAAAAAGATAAAACAAAAATGTTTTCCCAAGAGTTGACTTATCAGATACATTTCAATTAAATATTATTGACTTTGTATAACATAAATATTAACACTGAGAAAATTTCTATTCATTAAAGAAAAAGGGATATAGGATTTAGGGACATTCATCCACTTTGGAAATTATTTATTCAGGTTATTTGTTTTAATTCAACACAAACTCTACAACTAAATTATCATGAAGATAAATTTTGAGTAAGTACAGAGCTTTGAAGTAAAAGATGAACTTACCAACTTCTCACATAGAGTTTAACAAGTCATCAATAGGTACTTCTTTTAAGGGCTCTCTTAATTGTGCTTCCATAAAAAACTTAAAGGAATGTGATTTGGTTTCACTTAGCAAAAAAAAGGAGCAAGAGAAATAGAAAAGGTTTTCTTCAACACTAACTTGAAATTTTGTCAACACTGAAATTTACTTTTGACATCCTGGGCCAACCTCATCTGACCTCTGTCATTTCCCCTAAGCAAAGTTCCCAATTCCAACTCCATCTTCTCCCACTGTTAGGTTATGATTATTAAAAAATCAAAGATGAAGTTCAAGCTAGACAATAAAAACGGATTTTCCCATGTGTGGGAGTCAGAAGGGTTGAAGACCAAGAAACAGAATTTCATTGCCCACTATCCTGCCCTTGGGAGGCACAAAATCCAGCCATCTTGTGACTTCTAGGACATGGGTAAGATTATGGAGAGCTTTGTCCCTGGAAGATGGGTAACCAGAAAACCAGAGTAAACAACAAAGCTTCACCAACAGGCCTGCTCATACATAATTAAGACAAAAGGTATTGACAAGCTCATTTTCTCCACCAATACTTCCCACCCATTCCCACTAAAACCTAAGTCAGAGTTGTGAGTTGTTATGGTTTGTATCTAGATGTCCCTGAAAAGTCTCATGCAATCAAACGGTTGTTTCAGAATGACTGAATCTATAGCATGATTGAGTCATAGTGCAATGTTGGGATTAAGGGTGCAGGGATTAAGGGTGGGTATTTCCCAGATCAGTCCACTGATAGGATTTGAACTGCCCTAATCCTGGTAGGCTGGATACAATATAAGGGACAGAAAGAGACTCTCTCTCTCTCTCTCTCTCTCTCTCTCTCTCTCTCTCTCTCTATCCCCCCTCCCTCCCATTGCTTTTGCTGTCTTTCACTGGAATGGACTGTTGTCCTGCCCGTCTGCCAGTAGGCTTACCTATTGATTGACTAAAACAATCACATATGTTTTTAAATGACTAGGAAATAAGAGCACAAAAGTTCCAACACATAAAAGCAAATATTTGAAGGGATAGAAATGTTTATGACACTTATTTGATTACTATGCATTGTACACATGTATCAACCATAATGTACCACATAATGTTGTCCAAATATTATGTTACAATAAAAAACATTTTTAAAGACCTCCAAGCAGCATTGTTGAATCTTGCTACACAGTTGAAAATTTGTTACCTAGGTACAAATTTTAGCCACCAAAAATTTGTCTTTGTGTTACTACCAAATTATAATACCAAGGACCTCTTTAAAAAGAAAGTGATCTAATTAAATATCTCTTTTTTAATACACTGAAGCAGACTAAATTGATACATAAAAACTCATTACAGAACATTTAAACTCTAAATAGTATAGGTTGTATCTTGATGTCCCTACAAAGCCTCATATAGGTAAGGCTTTTAGGAGGTGACTGGATTTGTCTTCTTTGCTATTCAGCAGTGCTGCCTGGTCAGTATAGGCATGGCCTAGGAGGGTCTAATTCCCTTCTCTGGTCCTCTTGATCTCTCTCACTCTCTGATTCCTACTGCCATGACATAAGTGATTCTCCTCTCCCATGCCATCCTGCCTTGGAGCCAGCTAACTATAGACTGATATCTCTACTAACTGACCCAAAATAAACCTTCCCTCCTTTAAATTGTGGGTGTCTGCTGTTGTGTCTGTGACAGGAAAGTCACTGGGACACTCAGAGAATGTACAGATCCAAACCTCCCACTTTTCAGATGAAATGTAGCACCTTCCCCAAGATTGGTGAGCCAGAAGGGTAAGCAGAAGGCTTAGAGTGAATCTCTTGGCTCCTGTGCCATTGTTCTTTCTAGCTCACAAGGTGAATCTTGATCTGTGCAAACCATTTCCAAAACATGACTTTAACAACTGCTCTTTTTTGTTCCTTTCTTTATTATGTTTGTGTACATAATGATTCTGGGGAACTGGTACATATGCATACTAAATCTTGGTCCTCTTTACTTCCCTCCCATTTCCCCTAACCCAGGTCACCTCTTCTTAAATTTGCTTCAATGACTGACTAAAATTTATTTTACACACAAAAATAAGAAAGTACAAAATAGACCACTCAGTATTATAACTCACATTCAAAAATGTTTACCAAAGTAATCCTTTAGTAGCCAGCTTGAGTGGTAAAGGCAACCGTATGAAAGGATAGGGAGATACACATACATATCTGATGGCTGGAGCCATTCTCAGAGACATTTTTAATAAAACTGCTATTCTAGAATCAGGGTCCTCTGTCACTGTCTTAGTTACTATTCTTTCATTGCTGAGACAAAATACCCGACACCCAAAGTTAAAGGGGGAAGAGTTTATTTAGCTCACAGTTTATAGATGTTTCAGTCCATAATTGGCTGGCTCCAAGGCAGGGTGGAGCGACAGACAAGGCATCTCAAGAAAAAGAACCCAGTGCAAGCAGGTAAGCAAGAGCAAGCAAGGGAGGACCGCAGATCTTTCTATCCCTCGTATTTTATCTAGGCTACTTAGGGCAAGTAGCATTCACACCCTTAATCCTAGTGCCCTTGAGTCTAGCATTGCACCATGAATCAATCCCAGTGTCACACACCCTAGATCCAGCTACCTCTGAAAAAACCCCACCTATGATCACATCAAGCTATGAAGGGACATCTAGACACAAGCCGTAAGAGCCACTCTGCTCTAATATTTATATATTCATTCATTTAACCAATATTTGTTTAGGGCCATCCACGTGCTAGGTATTATGTCATTCCAATGAGTAACAGCTTTTATGGAAACTGAATTCTAGGGTCAGCACTTGAGGCGAAAATCAAATAGAGTCAAAATTGCTACTGGGGAAAAGGTCACCAGGAAAGTTTATAATCCTATGTTCCCCCAGATCTTTTTTCAGTTGAGCAACAGATAAAGTTGTTAGCTTCCTTTTAGTAGCCATGTTCTATGAAACCTGTGTCATTAAGCGTTTGAACCACCCATGGTGCAGAAGGATATCAAACATGAGAATGGTGAGAAGTACAGACCTCTGACCAATCCAAGAAATCTTGGGTTCACATCTCCCTTTTCTTGTCCTTTCATTAGGGTGGACTCAGCAACCACTCTATTTAAATCATTTTTCTCTCTCTTCTTTCCAACTCAAGTAGGTCAAGTTGAGTGTAAGTCATTTATTTTGATTTTTGATTTGGTCGTTTTGTTTTGGAATTTTGCTTTGTTTCTGTATTTGTTTTTGTTTAGGAGAAAAATTCTTGCTCTGCTGGTAAGGCTAGCCCTGAATTCTTGCACTTGAGCAATCTTCCTGCCTCATCCTCCATAGTAGCTAGGACACAGGGCACAGTGCCACCATTCCTGGCTTGAATACATATCATTTAAATCCAAGTACTTTGGCATCTTTTGTCATTCATCACAATCAGTCTTTATTTTCCATTATCCTGCTTAATCTACAAAAAATGACTCATTTTTACCCATGAAGAGACTTTATACAAGACTTTATGACAAGCGAGCGCCTCAGTTGCACTGTCCATTACTGGTATCTTAAGTGAACTCTTTAGTATGTGCATAGTGTTTTTCCCCCAATTCCTGTCTTTGGCCCCTGTGTCTTTCTTATGGGAATTCCTGACCTCTGGAATGAGCCATATGTTCTATGCCTTGAAGACTGCTGGCCCTTGCCACAGTGCTCCTAGCTATCAGGCCAACAGTAGACCCTAGGTTCCTTTGACTGATCATTTCTGCTCTCTGCCATAGCCCCACATATGCCCGACATCCTGGAGCAACTCCAAATAGCATATTTGGACCAGCAATAAAGTTCGGTTACACTTCTTTCTATAGCTTATCCTACCAAATTGCCTAAGCTCTTAGGAGGGAGGGAGAAATTATATATAAATTGTTTCCAGAAATCATTCCATTCACAGTCTATTTATCAACCTTATGGAACAAAGGATACTATGAGGCATAGAATTATGGGGATTCTTGTTCATTAAAAGTAGGATTGACAGCAACAGCTTATTTCACAGGATCGTCTAACTGAAGGTCATTACACTCAGTGACTTCTTGATTGGCTCTGAATTGGGAACCCAGAGATGAAAGACTCCACATTTCCCATCTCTAATCTCATGAGCCACAGAATCTAAATCTAGGGCTTTAATGTCAAGCATCATACTATGTGGAGCAGCATAAAGAAATCCCAGCCAGATCGAGCTCACCCAAGCTACACTGTAACAGCATCAGGGTTTATAATTTCCAAGCTAGTGACCACAGGCCATGAGAAGCTAATATTCTTCTAGCTTTGGGAAATCTGAAAACATCATGCCACCAAGAAAAATAGTAACAGGACAGCTGGCAAGCACTGAAAATTGGGGCTCGGCAGCATTTTATTTGCTTTTATTCCCAGTTCTCATTATGTTCCCTGCCTCTTTCCTTTTCAATAAACTTACCTTAATGAAAGAATTTGAGGGGAAAAAAGTTACTAGAAACATGTAAAGAAATATCCTTTAATATATAAGTGGTAATTAAAATGTGAGCATGTCCTGAGGGCAGAAAATGGATACCTCTGTTAGGAATTTCAAAGCTAATAAATACAGCAATATATACAGGCCGTTAAATTACATTGTAACCAACAAATGGATAGATGAATTATTGAGACATATATAAACCTTGAAACCTGACTGTAAAAAAGGCCAAAGAACAAGCAAACAAACAAACAAAAAATGGTCCAAACTAATTGAACAAGTAATAGAATCCAGGAAGGTAAAAGGTTTAAAAATGGGAAAGCTGAAATAATGAAGCATAGGTCCTCAGGTGAATAATCCGAAGCAGAAAAGGAGCAGAAGCAAATCAACATGGGACGTTCAGAGGCTTCTGGTGAGCGCACACCTTGTAGTTAGACGTTAGCACTGATGCTGGTTTCACCCTGAAGACACAAGTTGCAGCCAAAAGCACAGCCATGGAAACACACCAAGGTTGCATTTTGAATATATAGCACTGTCTAGGTACCTTCCTTTAAAATCTACCATGAACAAAGAAGGTGTTTCGGAGTCCAGATCTATACTTCTGACTTGAACCACTTTTAAAATAGACTGAATGTATGAAATGACAGTTTTCAGATACCGGATAACAGTGAGCACAGGCGTAAGTCCCTGAACAGAGACGCAAACTAGGCGAGTTCCACTTAGAACCCTCCCTCTACTGCATGGATAGTTTCCCAGTTGTTCCAAGGGCAGCAAACCCAAACAGCATGCACCTCTCTGAGTTGAGGTGATGGAGCTGAATCTACAGGGAAGGAGATCGCAGGGGCTGGAATTCTGAGCACACAGGACCAGACAGGAGAGAGCTGCACAGACAGTATCTACAGATCTCAGAAGGCCCCTCTGTAACCTCCTCTGTGTGCTGAGCAACACATATGTGTAAGAAACTTCTTAACACTGAGTGAAAACTGCTGAAAAGAAGCAATCCACAGAGCTCACACAGGTCTGGAAATAATTCTTCTTCCCCTTGCCATTGTGGGGAACCCCTTAATGCATAGAGCTATAAAGCAGTGTACCCATCAGGCTATTGCCTCAACAGTGGGGAAAGTAACTCCTAAACTAGAAGTTTTTCGAGTTCCATTTAACAGTTTTAAAACAAGCCGAAAGGACCACACTGTTTCCATGTAACTTAAAAGTATCTGGAACAAATCTCAAGTCTATTTAAAAGAAAACAAAAATATCCAGCATGCAACAAGACAAAATTCACAGTAATTGGTATCCAGCAAAAAATAAAAAAAAAAGAAAGAAAAGTATCAAGATACAAAGATGCATAATGAAGAGAAAAACTAATTATTAGAAATTGTGCAGATGATAAGTGGACACAGACATTTCAAACATTTACTATACTTTATTCTATGTGTTTAAAAAGGTAGAGCCAGGTGTCTCAACCTTGACGCTACTAGTATTTTTGCCCAGATAATTCTTTGTTGTGGAAACTGTCCCATGTATTACAGGATGCTGACTATAATAGTATGGCTAACTTCTAACCCCCTACATGCCAGTAGCATCTTCCCCATGCTTGTGACAACCAAAAATATTTCCATACATTTCCTGGTGTCTCCTGCAGGGCAAAATCACCCCTTAGTGAGAACTATTTAGGTAGAGAAAAGCGTAAGATAGTCAAAGAGAGAAACAATGATAGTACAAAAAACCCACAACCAATTTAAATTTTAACAATGATTAAACTATAATGTCTGAGGTGAAAAACACATGGTGCAAAATAAATAGCATATTAGACACTGCAAAAGTAAAAAATAGTGAACCTGAATATATAGCGATAGAAATTCTTCAAAGTGAAACAGAATCTATCGTGTAGTATAGTTATTTATTACAATAGATTCTCAGAGAATAGAGTTAGAAATATGTGTAAAAGGACGGTCCTGGCAACCTAAGCGAATGAAGAAGGATGGTAGAGTACCACAATAGTTAGTGATGGTGGTAAAGTAATTAACAGCAATTATTACTACTAATAGATCAGTCAAAAGAACAAGCTAATAATGAATTTTGCTAAGTATTTTATATGCATTTTTCTTACAATAATCACAATAGTCCTGAGAGACAGATGTTCCCTTTTATAGATAAGGAAGCTAAATTCAGACATTTTGATAGCAAAATAAACATCACAAGATCACACGGTTACTGATGGTAAATGAACCCAGATCTATTCAAGCTGATAGCCTATGCTTGCAACCACTTGCCTAACCCTGAACAAGTGGTTGAAAGGAAGATATTTGAAGCGTATTTTGAAGAAGAGTCAAAGACAAATTTTATGACTGACTTGAATGTGAAAGAAAGAAAATACAATTCAGCAAATGGTAAGTATATTACCAAAGAAATAGCAAAAGGATCAAAAATATAAATAAAACTATATACCTACACAGCGTAGAGCTGGAATACACACTTGCAAGCACACACACATACAAACGTACTTTTAAACAGTAAAATAAACCAAGGTATAAAACATTTGCTTTCCTTCCTTACATTTATTGAGCACTTTAAACGATGTGCTTAGTTCCCCCACTGCTATTTAAAGATGGTGCCAAGACTAAAGCTCTAATCGTCACACACTTTCTACTCCAACACCCTGCTTTCTCCGAATAAACATGTAAATGCTCCTAGCCCATGCCTAGCACATGGCAGATTCTTAACAAATATTAGATGTTTCTATTGACAACCAATTAAACCATTCAAAATGCCTTATGCATATAGACACAGCATTACTGTGTAGGCCAGACCCAAGTTGAAATTGGCTTTGCTTTTTCTTCACGGAATAACCTTATTTACTATCAAATGATGTGGCCAAGTCACAGCGACTGGGACACGGAACAGATGTTTTTATGATTATATCCCCTCATATAGCACATTCTTGCAGCCTTGTCATGCTAAAGTGCCTAACACCCAAGCAGAATGAGAGTAGAATAAACATTTTTTTCCCATAAACAACATTGCCCCTGTTTGCAATCATTCACAGGCAGATGCAGGCAGCCAGTCTGAATGTTCAATCAAATGAGCAGACAGAAGCCAGGTGGGCCGTTTTCCACAGGCTCTGCGACGTCCAGACTCCACATCAGCCTCACACCAAAAGGCTGGCCGCCCTGTTGTATCCCCATACTGTGCTCACACAATCAGCATGCCCCGTTAGAGATGGCTGTCTCTGTGGGATTGCTGTCCTGAGCAACACGGGAATCAGTTTGCCTTGAAAGAGCCTCTCTATTGCCTTTGGCACCGACATTTCCTAATGTTTATGTTTCTGGAAGGACAGCATTGGTGATAAAGCTCTTGGTCACACTGAGGTATCTTTTTGCTCTAGTGGTTCACAAGATCTTCAGTTTTATTTAATGGCTTAACTGCTTCATAATTGCTCATATTCAGCTGCTCCTAAGCCTGAATGATCTCAGCTTTTAATATGCCTTGTCTAATTTTTAGCCACATCAATCTATACAAGTAGCTCATCACTACTCTGAAATGCTAATGCTTGTCACATATTTCAATCGCTTCTGTAAGACCTTGTTCTTGTGTTCATAAATCTTGTTAACATTCCAGGACCTTTATTTTCTTGCCCAATGATTCAAAGATTTTATATATATATATATATATATATATATATATATATATATATAGCCTAATTTTCTCCAAGGACAGAATTCTTTAAAAACATGAAATAAAAAATATTGGTAATCTCTTTTTTCCACTAATCCTACATAACACTATTTATCATTGCCTACAGCACTGCAGGCCCTCTCTTCCTTTCATGCTTATTTATATATTTTTCTTACATCTTCTTGTTTGTAAACACCTTGAGATAAGCCAAGGAGACAGAGAATAACTGGGAAGTAAGAGAGGTAGCTACAGATTGGGTTCTCAGAGATGACTTAGAGAGCTGCTATCTGTGATAGTTGTTTTGTCAACTTGAATAAGAAGTGCTCAGCTGACTGGCTTAGTATTACTGAAAAGGGAAGACCCAGC
Source organism: Cuniculus paca (assembly GCA_004365215.1). Classification (NCBI taxonomy): domain Eukaryota; kingdom Metazoa; phylum Chordata; class Mammalia; order Rodentia; family Cuniculidae; genus Cuniculus; species Cuniculus paca. The sequence continues at coordinate 22,339 of RJWT010011806.1, forward strand.
CTGGGTGTGAGTAGCTTGTAGCCTGAATGGAACAAAGTGGGAAAGAAGTCTCACTTCTGTTTTTTTTTTCCAGAAGAGCCCAGCATTCACTGTTGCCTCAGAAGTCCTCTCCTGGCTTCTGGAGCAGACTTTCAATTTCCTGATACAGACTTTCACGGAAGTCTACAGTGAGCTCCGGGTCTTCACTTTTTGACTAAATCCTTGCAGATGGCCCTTTTCATACTCTTCCATACCTGCCTGGCTCTGCAGGAGGCCACTGTAAGATTACTTTGTGGGAAAGAAAAAAAAAATATATATATATACATTAAATCTGTTTCTCTAGTGTGACCTAGCTCATACAGTATCTGAGCTAAGTCCTGAAAAACAGGAAAGATTAGCTGCAGTAAAAATTGGCTTCATACTCTCACATTCTGTACTTGATATCAGGTAGAGAGCCAAAAGGTCCTCTAAACTTGATGAAGCTATATTTCCACACTTCTATGAGACAAATACACTGATGCATTAGTCTGATATATTAGTCTGTCCACCTATACTGCAAGCACCTCCAGGATAGAAGCCATTTTTCAAATGTCACCCCTATAGCCTTGTTATTATTTACCATGCATCACCTCCACTAAAAT
>RJWT010011807.1:0-22973 GCA_004365215.1 Cuniculus paca
AAGCCCACATGTATTAGATTTAGATTTATTTTGATAGCTCAAAGAAGTCCATGGATTTTATTTATCTTGGAGACAAACTTATGAGTGGATGAAGAGACTGGCAAGTAACAAGTGTAAGGACTTGTCTATGGTTATATAGTCAGCGCCTCAAATTAAGTGCTACTTTTCTTAAACTATGTTAGTAATAATGATAGGGTCTTTGATAAGAAGAGGACTTAGATCTTTTACATAAAAAGAAATTAGACTATGCAAATAGGATGTGCCTACTAAGAAGATGGAAGGAAGAAAAGAATTTTGTATCTGTAATGAAAGGCATTCACAGTAGCTAATGAAACAAGATCTATTATCTCATATTCTTTTTAAATTTGTAAATAAATATTTATTAAAATATATATTTGTCTCATAAAGAAGAAAAGCATTCACTTAAAATACAGAAATATAAATAGGAAAAAGGAATAAATGATCTACAGCCCCACCACTGAGAGAAAGCCAATCGTATAAAAAATATGAAATACTACCTCCTACCTCTGTCTCTCATCTCATCTCCCAGCATCTCTTTTGCTCTCTTCCCACAATACACTGGTCTTCTTGTTTCTTGAACATTTCTAATTGTGACCTTTTTCATTTCATTGCAGTTGTGTATGTAAAAGTGCAAAAAATACTGTTCTTGGCATATAGTAATAATTCAATACATGAACATCATTAATAGCATTTCATTACTAAATTATTATTTGTGAAGCAGAATGGTAAATTGATTTTATTTGTATGTCTTTGTTTCTTAGTGAAATCTACTTCTCTATATGAGTACTAAGCAATTCTTTATTGAGTTAGTTGATCCTTTTTTGCCTACTTACTTATTGGTATATTTGTCTCCTTTTTATTCCTTTACAAGTATTCTCTATTTTGTAAATATTATAATTACTTGTCAATGTATTCCTCTGATGGAATGTCTTTTAATTTTGTTTATTGTGAGCATTTCAAAAAATCACAGAATAATTTAAAATTACTTTTCTAGTAAAACTTTTAATATAGCATTTACCTTAACATCACATAATATTATTCTCTTATTCAAGAAATGCTTTTAAGCCACTTGGGAGGCTGAAGGAGGATGATCCAAATTTAAGGCCACCTTGGATAATTTACAGAGATCCTGTTTTAAAAAAATTAAGAAAGATAATAATGACTAAGGATTTAACTGGGTTCAATCCCTGGCATCAAAATAAAATAAAATACAAGATAGATTTTTTGAAAACAGATCATGAATCACGTAACCATACTCAGTACTATTCCAGGTGTTAGAGTACAAAAGGGAACTGAAGAGACAGAATCATGCCATCAGAGTGAGTATAATTAAGGGAGAGAGAAATAAGCAAATAAATTTATTTCAAAATTAGAATGTAGCTGTGAGTGGTGATGTATGCCTGTATTCCCAGCATTCAGGAGGCTGAGGCAGGAGGATCACTGAGGGTTTGAGGCCAGCCTGGTCTACAAAGTGAGTTAAACACCAGCTGAACTGCATAGTGAAACTCTGTCTCAAACAAATAAATAAACAAACAAACAAAATTAGATTGTAAAAAGTGCAATGAAGAAAATAAACACAATAAAATGGAGTTAACTAAAGGGATATAATATTTGCACTGATGTCTGAGATAAGAGAAATCTACCAAAAAGAAGATCACTCTGGTTTATTCAAGGCAATGACGACTGCAAAGACCTGGGGTCAGGAAAGAGTTGGATACAGTTAAGACATGTAAAGCCTCGATGACTGAATCATAAAGAAGGAGAAAAAAGTTGTGTGACAAAAAGCTGGTAGGGTGTGTAGGGTTTATAGAGTGTGGTAAAGAGTTCAGATTGTCTTTCAAGAGTAGCAGGCATTCATGAACTGTGGGAGAAGAGAACAAGAAGTCACCAAGAAGCAAGCCCTCCCTGCAAATCGGTATCACGCGTGGGCTGCTGGTGGGACAGCCAGATGCCAGCCCCTTCCTGCATGTGGGCTGGGAAACAGAAAGAGCCAACCACCACCACCACCACTACCCCTGCCATAAGCAACCAGCCGATCCAGATAGACACAGACTGTGATGATAGCTATCGAGGTAGAATACAATTTAATGCTTGCAGTGTTTAGTGTTTCACTGACTTTGCAGGTCTAAAGCCAGTAGTCTGATCATGTATTCAGAGGATAGTAATACACAGTGTAGCATCTATGGGGGATCTCCTTCTGAAGGTGATGATCATTATTAATTTTGAAGTCCTGGATCATTTTCATTGCTTTGTTGGGTTGGGTTTTATTCAGTTTTGTTTTGTTTGATTGTGTTATGTATGATGGCAAGGGCAGCTGATTCAAAGATAACAAGATACATTATGATAATCATTTTGGATTTGCTATTATCTTGTTTTGAACTCCTTTATTGCATTCATTGTTTGGTTTTTATTGTTTCTATTCTGTTCTATTGTGTTTGATTTTTACTATGTCTGAGGGTATCTGCAGCTATTTTCAAGACAACAAGAGGCATTATAGTGACCATTGTTGATTTTGCATTGTTTTGAAGCTCTGTGTCACTTACACTGGTTTGTTTTGATTGACTTTGCTCTGTTTTATTTTGCTTGGTTTTATTCTCTTTAAAATAGAAAAATTGTAATTGCATAGAACTCCTATTCCTTGCTTTATCCATTAAAAAATATCTTCATACTAGTTCAGTCTAATAGTTTCATCCTTGTTACATTTTTCAATTTAAAAAGTTTCAAACAGCCATTTTTCAGTTGATAGTAAGAAAGGGAAAATATGTCTTTACTTTCTTTCCACATCAAACTGTAGTGTAAGTAGTACAATCCTTGTCAGTTACTCTTCTACGCATACAGTATTCCCTCCTGGATCTATGGGGGATACTTTCCAGGACTTACAAAACCCTATATATATTGCTTGTTTTCCTAAACATATTTTACCTGTAATAAACTTGAACTCACACATTAGTCATAGCAAAGAGATTAACAAAAATAACAATAATAAAATACAGCAATTATAATTATATACTGTAAAAAATAAAATATACTGTAATAAAAAATAATTGAAAGCTAAAAAAAAAAGAGTAGCAGGAAGCAGTTAGATTTCACAGATGGAATATGATGGTTCACATCAGCTGTCTTGGTTACTTTTCTTGTTGTTGAGACAAAATACCTGATGCCCAAAGTGAAGGAAGGAGAGGTTCATGTCTTACAGTTTTGGGGGTTTCAGTCCATACTCAGCTGACTCCAAGGCAGGGTGTCGTGGCTGAGGGGCAGCCATTCATGGTGACTGCAAGCAGCAAGAGTGAACCATGCAAAAGAGGGAAAAACATGCCCCCATTCCAACCTTACATTGTATGTTGGCTCCACTCCTGGGTGGGTGCAGAACTCACATCGCCAATCCCAGCGCTAGACAATGAATCAATCATAAACGTTAGATTCAGCAGCTTCCATGACTACATGAGGTTTGGAGGAGGCCATTTATATTTTAACCATAACATCAGCTGTTAGCAATGTATGTTTAAAAACCATACACCTTAAAGTTGACATATACTCATCCCATACTGCTAATGAGCAGCTCTTAGGACTCATTAAACAAGAAATTCATGGGTAAGGTAAACTAGGGGACATCGATCAGGACTCTACCTCAACAATATAATCAAAGACTCGAGTTTCTTTATTAGATCATCAACAGTGAACTTATTCTTCAGGTACAAGATGCCTGAAGCAGTGCTAGGCATTACATCTTGATGATTCCAGTAGTTTCTTAAATAATCATTGGAGACATTTACAATAAAGAACTTTAACTGGAGAGGTAGCTCAATGGTACAGTGTTTGCTCAGCACAAGTATACCCTGGGTTAGATTCCCAGCACCAAAAAATAAAAAATAAAAATTTCAATTTTCTTTGCAAAAGATGTTTAAGCATGGCATGTTGAAACATGCATGTAATCACAGCAGTCAGGAGGAGGATCACCACAAGTTCAAGCTTAGCCTGGACTGTATAAGGAGACCATGTCTAAAAACACACACAAACAACAACAAAAACAGCTTTACTAATGCAGATGCCTTGATTTACAAATTCTATTTCATCTACATAACAAAATAAAGGTTATCTAATCTTTAAAGTTGATTCCATGTAGGATAGATGAACCTACTTATTCAATAAATATTTACTGAGTAATAGGGTGGTTCTAGGCACTTAGAATGTAATAGTAATCAAAGCAAATAAAAACTCTAACTTTATGCAATGTGTTGGGTAGAGGAGAGATAGTAAACAAAAAAATGCAAGTACACTATGTAGCACATTAAATGCTGAAAAACGCTTACAAATAATAAATTTCAGATGGATTCTGAACCTGTTCATTTCTATAGAGTATTAAAGGAAAATAATTTTTTGTAAAAAGGATAAATTAGGTTTTTAGTATGGTCAGATGAAAAAATCCAGGAGGAAACTGGACAGGTGATTTTAAGGTTAAAAATTTTGTTTTGGAAGCAGGGGATTCTGAAGTGCTTATTACAGTTACTGGAAGGGATTCAAAGACAGGAGGAAAACAAGAAAGGAAGAAAGAGACTTCACCAGAGCGCTTTTTCTAGCCCAGAGGGAAGTGAGAGAAGAAATAAATTCCTCAGCTATTTACCAGAAAACACTGCCCTCAGGGTACAGTGAGGTTTCAGCTAAAAGGAAGTGAGTTTTCATCACTGTCCGAAATGAATCTCTGAACTATTTAACCTACAGCACTCAACCTTGAAGATTTTCCTCCAGCAAATAAGCTTCGCTGTGGAGGCGCTTGTTGTTTTCCCAAGCCACAAATAATGCAGTGCCACATCTGCCAGAGGCCGAACAGATGACAAACAGAACAGCTGACACCGCAAGCCCTTATTTACAGACTGAAGTTCGCTTTTTTGTAAAATTAGGTTTACTGCTACATTTTAGGTATACGTAATGACACACATAATGATAATATTCATCATAGGGATTTCCCCATACGTGATATTTTCATGCCTCCTGATTTCTCAATCCCTCTTCCTCCCTCCCACCTATCTTCCCTTCCCTATTTACAAATTTTGTTTCCATTTTATCCTTTTTCTGTTGTTTTTTAGGTTCATTTAAAAAAAATAAGTTTTTGAGCAGAAAGTACAGAGTTCCCACTATATATACACACACCCACAAACATCTGTCCCCTGTCCATGTCCTCCAACAGACTGGGACAGTTGTTACAATCAATAGCCTACACTGCCACATAATTGTCATCCAAACTCCATCGCTTATGTGTTGAAGATAAGTATGTACCATGTACCCACCATCACAGTATCATGTAAAAAGGTTGCACTGACCTAAAACGCTCTGTATGCCATCTTTCCATTCCTGCTCCCAACCCCTGGTAATCACCCCACGCCTTTAACTGTCCCCACAGTTCTGCCTTTTTCAGAATATCATACCATCGGGATCTTATGGTACTTAGCCTTTTCCCATTAACTTCTTCCACTTACTAGTACACACTTAAGATTTCCCCATGTCTTTTCATGGATGATACCTCGTTTTCTTCTATCTATGAAAAATATTCTGCTGAATGAATACACCACAGTTTATGTGTCTTCTCTTTGTTGCTTCAAAATTTAGGGAATTAAGAGTAAAGTTGCTGTAAACATCAATGTGCAACTTTTGTGTGGACGTACATAAGTTCTCAACTCATTCTGGTAAATACCAAGGTGTGTGACTTCTGGATCATATGCAAGAGCATATGTAGTTTTGACAGAAACTGTGAAACTGTTCTCCAAAATGACCGTACCACGGACTTTGACCCATTCTAATGGTGTAACAGTACCACATTTTTTTCTTAAATTTTCATTACCCTGATGACGTGTTGGGGAGAATTTTCCCATTGCTTATTTTTCCATCTGTATATTTTCTGTATATTTATTTGGGTCTATTTCTGGCATGATGTCTGTTCAGGTCTTTGACTCATTTGTTTTTTGCCTTGTTTTGCTTGTGGGGTTTTCTGTGAGTGGGTGTATGTGAGTGTGTTATTAGGGATTGAACCCAGTGCCTTCAAACTGAGCTATATCCACAGTCCTTTTTGTTTATTTATTCTATTTTTTAAACTTTGAGACAGGGTCTTGCTAAATTGCTAAGTTGCCCAGGCTAGGCTTGAACTTTTGATCCTCCCAACTCAGTTTCCTGGTGTGCTAGCATTATAGGGGTGCACCATGTCTGGCTGACTCATTTGTTCTCTAGGTTGTTTTATTACTGTTGAATTTTAAGAATTTTTTGTATATTTTTATGTAACAGACCTTTACCTGATATGCTTTCCACCTATTTTCTCCTAGTCAGGAGTTCATCTTCTCATTTTCATGACAGTGTCTCTTGCACAATGAAAGGTTTTAATTTTACTAAAGTCTTGGTTATCTGTTGTTTTGTGGATCATACACTCAGCGTTATATACTTAAGAATTGTCATCATACTCAAGGTAATCTAGATTTTCTCTTAGGGTATAATTCAGAATCTCTATATTTTGGCGTTTTACATTCAGGAATATAATGTATTTTTTTGTGTGTGTGTTTTCTTTGCTTGCTCCCCCCCTCCATATTTACTTGTTCCAGCACCTTCGATTTTTTTTTTTTTAGACAGGATCTTGCTGTGCAGTTCAGGGGGTCTTGAGCTCACTTTGTAGCCCAGGCTAGTTTGGAACTCACAATGATCCTCCTGCCTCAGCCTCCTGAGTGCTGGGATTACAGGTATGTGCCACCACACCTGGCTGAGCACCATTTCTTTATGATGATCTTTGCTCTATTACATTTACATTGCTTTTTCGTTAAAAAAAATCAGTTGACGTATTTATTTGGGTCTTTATCTTCTTATCTAGTCTTTTTTTTTCTTATCTAGTCTTTTACTAGTACTCACACTATCTTGATTACTGTAGCTTTATAGTAAGTCTCAAAGTAGGATACTATGAGTCCTCCAATTTTGTTGTACTCTCTCAGTTTTAAATTGGCTATCTGGGTCTTTTGAGTCTTCATGTTAATTTTAGGATCAGTTTGTCAATATCTACTACATACCTTGCTTGGATTTTGATTGAGATTATACTGTTCCTATGGATCAATTTAGGAAGAACTGACATCATATTAATATTTAAGCTTTCCAATTCATGAACTACAAATATCTCTCCATTTCTTTAGTTCTTTGATATTTTCATTTGCTAATTTTTCTTATATGGATCTTATCCATATGTGGCTAGATTTATACCTAAAGAGTTCATTTTTAGGAGTTGTTAATGTAAATAATAATATATTTTAATTTCCAATTACATTTGTTTATTGCTGATATATAGGCAAGTGGTTGACTTTTGTATATTAACTTTATGTGCTATCACGTTACTATAATCACTTATTAGTTTCAAGTTTTTGCTAATTCTTATGTATTTTCCACAGATGATTATATTAGTGACAAAGACTGTTTCATTTCTTCCTTGATAATGCCACATCTTTTATTTCTCTTTGTCATATTGTTGAAAAAATTTTTAATTGGCATATTTTTAATTGGCATAAATACATAATAAATATATTTACCTTGAGCAACTGGAACATAGTTATGACATCTTAGTCATTTTTACTTTCTTTTTCCCTCCTCGTCTAGTTGAAAGCTTTTCGTAGATTTTTTTTATCAGGTTGAAGAAGTTTCCCTCTATTTCCAGGTTACTGAGAAAATGATCACGTGACTTTTCTTCTTTAGTCTGTTTATATGATTTCTGAATGTTGAAGTAGTTTTACCCACCAGGGATAAATTCCACTTGGCCATGATGCATAATTATTTCACACATTATTGGACTTGATTTACTAATATTTTGTTGAATAGTTTTGCATCTATACTCATGATAGATATTGATCTGTAGTTTTTTTTCTTGTAATGTCTTTGGTTTTGACATTAGGGAACTGCTGGCCTCAGAGACTAAATTAGGAAGTATTACTTCTCCTTCTGTCCTCTGAAAAAGATTGTAAAGACCTGATATAATATGTTCTTTAAATGTTTAGAAGAATTTACCAGTGAGCCCATCTCAGCCTGATGCATTTATTTGATAAGGTTATTAATTACTGATACTATTTCTTTAACAGCTATATACCAACTGAGACTGTCCACTTCGTATATGAGTTTTGCAGATTTCAGGTTTTGCAGATTTTCCGTTTTCAATTTCAATAATATTTGCCCTAAATTTTATTATTTTTCTCTTTATTTTGGATTTAATTGCTTTTTCTCCTAACTAGATAATGAATTTTAGATAGCTTTTCTTTTCTAATCACTTAATACTATAAACTTCTAAGTATCACTTCATTTCTACAAATTTAAGTTGCATTTTCCATTTGGTTCAAAGCATTCTTTACAGTTTAACATATTTAAATAGCAAACTTATAGCAATAGCAGAAAACACAGACAACAGTAGAAACATGGACTAGCATGTAGAACATCTCAGTAATGTATAGCGAATGTAACATATGATACAAACGCTGCAAACACCATTTAGTTGCCATCAATTTGAAGTTTATTTGTTTAAAAAAATCTAAATGTGGGCACTCTCCAGAAAAATTAACAGGTTAATTCATAATTGTTATAAAATTGAGCTGCTGAAATTTAATCACTGAAACATTTTGACTTGTACTAATGCTTTACATTCCTGTATTAAAATTCAATATTCACACATAAATGAAAATGGAAAAACTGCTAACACATGATTTCTGTTCCTTACTTCCCTCTTGAAATCATGTACTTAGGTACCTTTTTACCCCTTGGGGGAAAAATATATCCAATGTGCAGACCTATCAATAACAGGAAGAAAAGAAAAAATATTTGCAAATAAAGTGGTCTCATCATAGTGGATTCTTTAGCAGGTTCACCACGCATGTGGCATGCTAGCTGATTATCTTTCGGCATAATTGTTGCATGTTTGGCAGGGACGGCACGCAGGTTGTCATCTTTAAAGAGGCCGACCGGGCAGGCCTCGCTTTCCTCCTGCAAAGCACCAATAGCTGGGCTCTGGAAGCGCAGATCTGTTTTGAAGTCTTGAGCAATTTCTCACACCAGATGCTGGAAAGGGTGCTTGTGGATCAAAAGATCAGCGAGCTTTTGATAACATCTTCATTTCATGGAGTCCCAGTCCCAGGCCTGTAACAATGTTTCTTCACCCCTCCAGTAGAGGGCGTGCTCTTGCCAGCCGCTTTTGTAGCCAGTAGTGTCCAGGGTACTTTTTAGCAAGGGTGAATTCGCTCTCATTCCGCTTTGTAGGAAGCCTATACAGGGACCTGTTTATTAACCCCCTTCTTCTGCCACAGCTGGTGGGGAGGTGCTGGCATTAGAAAGCCACCGACAGTGCAGCAGGTGCAAACCGCTAGTTCAAAATATTTTTTAATTTCCTTTGAGATTCCTCTTTGACCCATGAGTTATTCAAAAGTATGCTATGTGATCTCCAGATATTTGGGGATTTTCCAGTTATCTTCCTGTTATTCAGTTTTACTTTAATTCTCTTACGGCTTGGACACATACATTGTATTTCTTTCCTTTTTTAATGTATTCAGGTGGGATTTATGACCCTGAATATGATTTATCTTGATGAACATTCCTGTAACTTGGAAAAGAATGTATATTCTATTGTTGTCAGATAAAATAGTGCAGAGATGTCAATTATGACCATTTGATTTATAGTGCTATGGAGTTCAGATATGTCTTTAATGATTTTCTGCCTAATGGTTATGTTCTATTTTTTGTCTTTTCAGCACTGGGAGTTGAACCCAGGACCTTCACTGAACTATATCCCAGCTTCCCTGCACCTTTTTTTTTCTCTCTCTTTTTTTTTCCAGAGACAAGGTCTCACTAAGTTTCCAAGGCTGGGCTTGAACTTGTGGTGTTATTGCTTCGCCCTCCCAGAGTACCGGGATTATAGGTTTGCATCACCATCCACACGAATCTGTCCATTTCTGACAGAGATGTATTGAAGTATTCATGGTCTATTTCTCCTTGTAGTTTTATCAATTTTGTATCATGTATATTGATGCCTTTTATAGTTTGGCAGAATACATAAGGATTGTTATATCTTCTTGGAGAATTCACTCTTCATCATATCAAATGCTCCTTTTTATTCCTCATAATTTTTCTTGGTCTAAAATCCAATCTGTCTGAAATTATTCTTTTCTTGACTTACTATGAATGAAGCATCATAAAAAAATTTTAGTTCCTTTTCAGTATACTCATGAAAATTAAATCTAAAATGAACACTGCACATGTGAATTTTTAGGAACATTATGATATTAGATACAAAAATGGGCCTCACAATCTTACCAGCATCTTAGAGAAAAGGAATTGATTAAAATCCAAGCAGCAGAAGGGGGCAGTAAAACTCAACGGAATGCTCTGGAAAATTTTAATATTCTTCTTTATTTTCTCTTCATACAGAATTTCCCAAAAAATTTCAGAGACTAATAAAAGAAATTCTATACAAGAGACATACATAGGCCTAAAATACACACAGAAATATGAAATTGAGAGTTGCAATTTTATATAATCAAAACTTTATTATGCTTGATAGTCATTTTATTTTTCCAAATCAAAAAGGTTTATTCCTTTAAATCTCACTGTGACTGGCATATCAGAATGTACCTCTTCATTTTATTTTATCATCTCAAACTTGTCAAAATGATTTAACAGATTATATAATGATGCTTTTCTCCTTAAGCCCATATTTGGATTTCCTATCAAAACTGACCTCATCTTTCAAGTCTCAGCTGCTCCTTGAACCCTTTTCTGATGTCACAGGTAGATGAAATTCTTCACTTGGTTTTGCTGTTGAAGTTATGATTGAATCAAGCCATTTAAGTAGGTGTTTTTAAATGAATTTTTTTTCTTTTTTAATTTTCTTTAAATTCCAAGTAGTCTAAGTGTGATTCTCTTTGCCGTTTTTTTCCTCACTTTTGAATGCATAATCTCTTTACAAACAACAACACAGTATACATAAAACGGGGGCTGGGGATTTAGCTTATCGGTTTAAGCATCTTCCTGGTAAGCACGTGGTTTTGAGTTCGATCCCCGCTACCAAAAAAAGTAAACTACGCCTACATAAAACAGTATACAACTATACAGTAGACCTACAGTTAATGTCTGATGAGGGCAATGATAATGATGGCTTCGAAATCAATTCAGCTATTCAAGAGGCTGAGGCAGGAGATTTGAGAGTTCAAGCAAACATCCTGTCACAAAAGAAAACAAAGATCAGTTCAGGACTGCAGTGTAAGGTCGCAGTACACTGTCAGGGTATGGATTCTCATGTGGCCTCTAATTCAAGTTACAACTAGTGGCTCTAATAAGCTAAACTCAAAATTCGAGTAGATATAACCTACTCAAAATGAAGCAGAATATTGGACTTATTAAAAAGAAAGTGACCCCCAGTGCCGGAAAAAAAGAAAAGAAAAGAAAAGAAAAGAAAAAAAAAGAAAAGAAAAGAAAAGAAAATGTTAAGTTGAAATTTCAGCTAGGAATCGGTGCAATAAAAAGGGAGTGCCTAAGTGGAATGATTAAACGTGACTAGAAGAAAACAAAGCTTCCTAGATGAGGTGGAATTTTAGTCATGGATGTCTCATGCAGCATCCAATATGTATTTTGTGCAAAATGATAAAAAAATTTCCAAGTGAGTTTTTCCCCCCCCGTAAGACTTCTACAAAATTTCAAATTGAGGCATTTGGCATAATTTCAATTTCAGGTTTTAATGTCTTTTTTTTTTTCGGTTTGTGTTAAGAATGCATAGTTAAATGATTTTTTCACTCCACTTCTTGGCGCTCGCTATTTTTTAAGTATTTCATCTTCACATACCCCTTTCAGACCAGCACCAATCAAAATCGCCCTTCTATGTAATTAATTTCTCATCAGACCATGTTCCAGGATGAGATTTTTAAAAATTAGGCTTCATAAATCCAGACAATGGAAAAGTAAATGCAATGTTGTACTTTGATCCATTGCCACAATTCATCATTTTGCAAAGGCAGACAAAAGAGAAGTAAAATTTTAAAAGCTAATTGCTTTTATTGGTATCCCCAGTGACCAAAATGGGGAAACTCAAGCAGCAGAGGAGAAAATAATATATTAAAATAAATGTTTTGGCACTAGCCTTCATGCACACTCGGGGACCCCCTGCTCCGGTTCCCTGCGCCCATCAGACGGGACTGCTCGGGGCAGCGCTGGAGCCGCGCCGCGCAGAGCTTACATCGCCTCCAAGAAGCCGGGGAGGGCGGCGTGCGCGGAACAACGTTCTCACGGTCAAAGTAACTGGTGCAACTTACAAATATGGACACAGCATGGCTATATTACGTTTCATTCGACAAAACCTAAAAAAAGAAAAAGTACGTGTGTGCGCGCGCCTAGCTGTGTCCTAAAACGAACGTGAGCCCTGTCGTCCCGTCCTGGCCGTGACTTCCTCGCCCACCCCACCCCAGACGTGGCCGGGACCAGTGGCGTCTGCACGCGAGGGGATTCCCTGCCGGCCCGGTTCCCGGAGCGCAAGCCCGGCGCCCGCCCCGCCCCGCCCCAGCCGGCTCCCGGAGCGCCCGGCCTGGGTCTGGGGAAGGAAAGAACGAGGCGACCCTGGGCGCCGCGAGCGGAGGACCTGCGCGAGGGGACAGTGTTTAAGCGACGAGAGGAGGGCAGTTCGCTTTGCACCCACCTTGGGGCAGCCGAGCGCAGCTTCCCGGGTTTCCAATGTTCTCATTTATGTGGGCGGGAAAAAAAGTCCTGCTCCGACTCAGGCTTACGCAACATTTTTGAGTGAAGGGGAAAAATTGTGTATGGGGTGGGGGGGGAGGGTTAAGAGAAGGCGAATCCAGGAATAGTCATGCCATCACGTGGGCTTGAATTTCAAGCATAAAAGGAAGGTTCTCCGGGGTTTCCTCCAGTTGTCAAACTTGGAGCGAGAGTCAGGAGCACGCCCAGGAACTCGCAGCCGCCTCCGCCCGCCCTGCAGCGAAGCCCGCAGCCCGCGCCGCCTCCGCCCTCCGCCCGCCTCCGCGATGCTCGCCCGCGCGCTGCTGCTCTGCGCAGCCCTGGCCCTCGGCCAGGCAGGTGAGGCCCTGGCACCGCGCACCCCTCGCGGGCGCCTGCACCCGGCCGGTCCCGCCCGCACGCTTACTGCTCTCGCACAGAAGGGCTGCATGCAGTAGCCCAGCTCGTGGACCACCGGAGCCCAAAAGACTGGAAGCACATTCCAGTGTGGGCCCCGCGTTTGAGTTCCTGGACCGCTCATTTCACCTGCCTGAGACTTACTCTATAACGGGATAGTGGTGATTTTCAGGTTATCGTTATAGTAAGACAGGATCTGATCAATATATGTGCGATGCTCGAATGCGGTACCTATTGTTATTGAATGGGAATGATTGTTTTAAATGCCCCAGTCGGAGCGTTCCTGCCCTGAGAAAACCCAGGTTACTTTTTAAAGAAAGTGAGCTGATTTTACTTGGAAAATTTTCCTACCTTCTGATTAACGTTCTAGACTCACCTGTTTTCATTCTGAAAGTGCTGCTTATTTGAGCTTTAAAATGTTGCTTTGAACCTCTGAAAAGTTAACTATGAACAGCCTTAGTAATGTGAATTACCAGGTTGAAAATTCCGTTACTCTTACTTCAGAACAGGAAATTGTTACTTGCACAATTTAAACATCCTGTGAATAGAGTTTTTAAAAGATCGTTTCTCCATGATTGACGCACAGTTAGTACAACCATCAAATGTGCTATGTCAAGTTCAAGACACCGAAGAATGACTTACGCGCCGCGCTTACTTTTATTGCAGCCAATCCTTGCTGTTCCAACCCGTGTCAAAACCGAGGGGAATGTCTGAGCGTAGGATTTGACCAGTACAAGTGCGACTGTACCCGGACCGGCTACTACGGTGAAAACTGTACAACGCGTAAGTATGCGCTTGGGTTTCTTCCTTTGGGATGGGCTAGGGTTATCATTCATAGAGGTGTCTTCGTGACCCGCCCCGTTAACTTCTTTTTTCCCCCTCTTCTTTCAGCTGAACTTCTAACAAGAATAAAATTACTGCTGAAACCCACTCCAAACACAGTGCACTACATACTTACCCACTTCAAGGGAGTCTGGAACATTGTCAATAACATTCCCTTCCTGCGAAATTCAATCATGAAATATGTGTTGACGTGTAAGTACAAGTCTTTCTCCAAGATTTGCAGTTTCTTTGAAGAAAAAAGTGCTTTATAATACTGTAAATGACTTATACAGAAAGATACTTTTCTTTTTCTTTTTTCCACCTTTTTGTTCTTGGTGACAGGGGCTCACTATTTATGTAGTTCAAGCTGGTGCTGAACTCACTTGTGTAACCCAGGCTGACCTCCAACGCTGAGTGAGTCTCCTATCTCAGCCTCCCGAGTCCTGGAATTACAGTCACACCCAGCTTCCAAAAAGATATTTCTAACTTTATCAAAATGATTTTTTAGTATAGCATTTTTAGTATGCCCTCTGTCTTAAAGGTCAAAAAAGCTGACATTTAGCCTTATCTAATTTGTATAGATCTGTCCTGTGGTCAGAATTCTACTCACAACCCTGCACAGTTCTAATCATCAGAGTTGTGGCCAATTTGAGAAGGAAGTGTGGTCCACTTAGAAGCTGCATCTCCAGCTGTTTTTATTTTATTTTATTATTTTTTTTTTGAGACAAGGTCTTGTTAAATTGCCCAGGTTGTGCTAAAACTTCCTGTTTCAGTTTCCCAGAGTGCTGGGATTCTTCATACGCTCAGTGCCCTTTTAAATGTTTAATTTGGGTTTAAGCAGCAAGAAAATGACTTTGAATAGTTCTCAGCTCTTCCTGTCATGGGCCTCTTATGCAGTGAGTGATTGGTATCTGAACAGTCAATTTGCTGGAGCACGATGTGCTATGTGAAGTCGTATGCAGTGTACTGAGGACCCACTTTCAGTGGCAACCACACTTTTATGTGTAGTCATTTAAAATAGAACATCTTTGATTTTTTTTTTTTCATTTTCTTATTTGTGGTTTTCTGCGACTGGGTCTCACGAGTAGCCCAGGCCAGCCCTAATCTGCTGTGTAGCGCAGGCAGGCTATCCTCGAACTGGCAATTCTTTCTCAGCCTACCCAATGTTGCAGTTACAGGTGTGCCCTACCACCCTTGGCTGAAGTGGAATATGTGTGTCGGAATTCAATTCAGTGTTTGTGCCATTTTGCATATTTTACAATAAAAATACACAATGGTTTATGTTGCATAGAAAGACCAATGAAACAATTTTTTCCTTGAAAATTTCAGCCAGGTCACATTTGATTGACAGTCCACCAACTTACAACGCACATTATGGCTACAAAAGCTGGGAAGCCTTCTCGAACCTCTCCTACTACACCAGAGCACTTCCTCCTGTGGCCGATGACTGCCCCACTCCCATGGGTGTGAAAGGTGAGTGTGAAGAAATGGTTAGCCATGTGGAAACCCTTGCTGGAAGAAAATTTGACCTTAAACTACCATTTATTTGTTAACAACAACATAGCTTTTTTCCTTCATTATGAGTATTCACAAATGCAAGTATAGATACACTAGTCCACAAAAGTATCTCATTAAAATTGAAGTAGTGCTAGATAAAGTAGATAAAACCTTTTACTAAGACATTGTCCCCCACTATTATAGTACTGTCATTTATCTTAGGGTCCTCTTCAGAACTGCATTAACCTTGTAATTGAGGAATACCACTTCCGGCTTCCTTGAATGGACAGATGGAATTTTACCTTAGCCTTCTCGTTTTTTCAGGGAAGAAGGAGCTTCCTGATTCAAATGAGATTCTGGAAAAAGTTCTTCTGAGAAGAAAGTTCATCCCTGATCCCCAAGGCACAAATATGATGTTCGCTTTCTTTGCCCAGCACTTCACTCATCAATTTTTCAAGTCAGATCAAAAACGGGGACCAGCTTTCACCACAGGACTGGCCCATGGGGTAAGCCAAAGTTAAATCAGAATTATAAATTAATTCAGTTAAATCATACTAAAATGTTCAATTTTTGCCCTATCGAATAATTTACTCATTAAAAAGAAAGTTATGTCAATAAAAATCTTAAGGCTGGGCATGGTGCCATATGCTTATAATCCCAGCACTTGAGAGGCTGAGGCAGGAAGAGGATTGCCTCGAGTTTGAGGCCAGCCTAGGCTACATAGTGAGTTCAAGGCTAACTTGGACTCTCTCGGGAGACTCTGTCTCAAAAAGACCAAAAGATAAATAAATACATACCTTGGTAAGTTTTCCTTAATTTACTGGTTTAACAAAAATGTATACATATAAATATATACTTACATAGTTTTTTTATTTGTAGTTTTTTCTTTTTTGTTCAAAACTTTAGCACTGCAAAATATTAAAGCTTCTAAAACATCTGTACAGTGATGATGGGGTTTTAAATATTATGTGAGAGTTTTGCATTACTATTTCTTAGATTTCAGTAACATAGCTACAATTGAAATCAATAAGATACTTTTACCACTTTTGTAGGTTTTTATTTTTGGGTTTTTTTTGAAACGTGATATCACTGTGTTATGCAGACTGGCCTTGAACTCACTTTATAGCTCAGGTTAACTTCAAACTTGCTGTGATCCTCCTGCGTCAGTTCCTACGTGCTAGAATTACAGGATTGTATCACCACACCTAGCTGCCTAATGGTTTTTTTAGAAATACCATGATTATAGTGAAGCATATGATATACTTGGGCTACATGGGATATGAATACATTTAAACACAAGAGCTTGTAGCTTTGGTAGATAAACTTACCATTTTGTGGCTTTAAAAATTGTTTTATTGAAAATTTTGAAGAAAGGTAAATCATCATAATTTAATGATTAGATTATGTAAGGCACTTTCTATAAGACTGTTGAACAGCAACAAACTGAAATTTTTCCATAATTTTCTAGGTGGACCTAAGTCATATTTATGGTGAAACCCTGGATAGACAGCATAAACTACGCCTTTTCAAGGATGGAAAAATGAAATACCAGGTATGTTCCCTTTATTATCAAGAATTAGTTATAACTTAATGACTATAGTGGAATTTCAAAATCTCCAGTGATAGAACATTTTTAAACTTTGTTACGGTTGAATATTATTATTTTTTAGATAATTGATGGAGAGATGTACCCTCCCACCGTCAAAGATACGCAAGTAGAGATGATCTACCCGCCCCACATCCCAGAGAACGCACGCTTTGCTGTGGGCCAGGAGGTCTTCGGCCTGGTGCCTGGTCTCATGATGTACGCCACCATCTGGCTGCGGGAACACAACAGAGTGTGCGATGTGCTTAAACAGGAACATCCAGAGTGGGATGATGAACGCCTGTTCCAGACAAGCAGGCTCATATTGATAGGTGAGAAGAGAAAATAATTTAAAACCCTCTCCCCCAGAGAAAACCAATTTGCTACTTTCACTGTGTTTTGAGTAAGTTGGAGAGAATTGTGAATAAGAAAATACACCATTAATTCACTCCACAGGCATGATTCATCAAATGAATTTCCATTGATTCAAAGTTCATGATCAGGAAGAGCTGAAGTTTTTCTTTCTTTCTTTTGTGCGAATAGGAGAAACTATTAAGATCGTGATTGAAGACTATGTACAGCATTTGAGCGGTTATCACTTCAAACTGAAGTTTGACCCAGAGCTGCTTTTCAACCAGCAATTCCAGTACCAGAACCGCATTGCTTCTGAGTTTAACACCCTCTATCACTGGCATCCCCTTCTGCCTGACACTTTTCAAATTGATGACCAAGAGTATAACTTTCAACAGTTTCTCTACAACAACTCTATATTAGTGGAACATGGACTTACCCAGTTTGTTGAATCATTCACCAAGCAAATTGCTGGCAGGGTAAGGATTATTACTGAAAAGTAAATCAGAAGACTGGTGACTAACTCAGAATGTCTACTACAGAAATTATTTTTCTTAAAGTCCTAAAAGAATAATCCGTTATTTTTGTTTAGTGATTCTTGAGATGAGAAGCCTAAATTTCTTTGAAAAGTCTAATGTTTGAGTTTATAGTTGTCAAGCAAATAATGATACATACCATAGCTTAAGAATGAGTATTTTAGGGCTGGGGATTGAGCTTAGTGGCATACACGCCTGCCTGGCAAGTGTGAGGTCCTGAGTTTGATCCCTGGTACCAAAAAAAAAAAAGTATTTTCAAAACATGTATATAGTTTTATTGTAGAAATAATATTTAATAATAGAATTAGTGTAATAGAAATAATTATTTCAGACTTGAACATTGGCTCGACTTTTTATAATTTTAAAAAACAAATTGTTTCTAGAACAGTGTTCCATTGGATCTTAAGTACACCTTCTGCTGACATATATGTAAGCAGTCTGCCTAAGAAATAAAAATAGTTTAGATCTCTTATCTTCTTTGTACGTAGAGAATGGTATTAAAACAGAAGGAGTAAATATGCCTAATGACCTTGCTTTATACTTTCATTCCTTTTCTACAGGTCGCTGGCGGTAGGAATGTTCCCCTTGCAGTACGAAGGGTGGCAAAGGCCTCAATTGACCACAGCAGAACGATGAAATACCAGTCCCTGAATGAATACCGCAAACGCTTCTCGATGAAACCCTATACATCATTTGAAGAACTTACAGGTGAGAATCAGTTTCTAAACTTCTTGAAAGAATCCAGGGTCACGTGGTGACAAGGGAGAAGTTGAAAGCAAGTTAAGTGGGGAAATACAGACGAGTATGTTTTCTTTGGTAAAGTTTTACATTGGTTGTATTTCCAGGAGAGAAGGAAATGGCTGCAGAGTTAGAAGCCCTCTATGGTGACATTGATGCTATGGAGCTGTATCCTGCACTTCTAGTGGAAAAACCTCGGCCAGAAGCTATCTTCGGTGAGACCATGGTGGAGATGGGAGCACCTTTCTCCTTGAAAGGACTCATGGGTAACCCTATATGTTCACCACACTACTGGAAGCCAAGTACTTTTGGAGGAGAAGTGGGTTTTGAGATCATCAACACTGCCTCCATTCAGTCTCTCATCTGCAGTAATGTGAAGGGCTGTCCTTTCACTTCGTTCAATGTTCCAGATCCCCAGCTTGCCAAAACAGTCACCATTAACGCAAGTGCTTCCCACTCCAGACTGGAAGATCTCAACCCCACTGTATTGCTAAAAGGACGTTCAACGGAGCTATAGGAGTCAGTCAAGCATATTTATTTATTTATAAGAACCATTCCTTTTAATTTATTATTTAATAATATTTATATTAAGTGCCTTATGTTACTTAACATCTTCTGTAACAGAAGGTAGTATACTTGTTGCAGTGAAAAGGGTCATACTTGTGAGGACTCCTGTGACACTACTTTAAAGGTGTATTTATTTCAAGTTAAGGTAGAAAATAGTTTTCAGTCTTTTGTATAAACCAATGGAAGATGAGTTTTGACATCTTTTTACTTGAATTTCAGTTTATAATATATTGTGATAGAATGAAAGCAAAGATGTTTGAACACTTAAATGCTGTTACATAAGAGCAAAATGCTGCACATTGCTACACTGTCATTATCTCCAATGCATTAGAAACAACTAAGGCTGGGGAATTTTAAAGAAATGTTGAACATTTAATTGTAATGAATGTTTAAAGCATAGACTGCCAATAGTTTTATATTTTTTTAAACAGCCTCGAAACAATAATTGAATACTTAATATAAAGAGATTCCAGAGTTCATGTGACTAATAAGTAAAATCTCTAAAAACAAAAGACTATAAAATAAAAACAAAGAAGAAACCAAATTAAAGTTCAAATTTGGGTTTAAACACTTGAAAGAGACTATCATATCCTATGTACTGTAGGCCTGGCACTTGGCAGATTTTGCTGTGAAGTTATTGAATTTACCAGGCATAGTGGCATATGCCTGTAATCCCAGCATCTGGGAGCCTGAGGCAGGAAGATTGCCATGAGTTTGAGGCCATCCTGGACTAACTACATAACAAGACCCCCACCTCACAAAAAAAGAAAAAGAAAAGAAAAAAAGAGTTAATGAATTGTTGAGATGCACTTGGATAATAATCCATTTTCATAGATTTTCTGATAAACAGTATGAATTAACGTCCATATCACAGTGCAAAGAGTAACGATGGCCTTATGAAAAGTCTCTTCAAAATGCTTAAATCCATTTCATGCACTATTTTTATCTAAATAAGCCAATTCAATATTGCATTTGAAATGAAACCAGACCACCTTTGTGCTGCTCCTTTTTTTTTTTTCTTGTACTGTTTTGTTAGAAGAAATCCTCCTGATCAGTTTCTTCAACTCTTAATATTTTCTTACTTGAACTTTTGCACATTTTTAGGCAAACCTCAGCTCGGGATTACTGTTTAGCTCCTCTTAGGAAGACTAAAGAAGTTCCTTTTTAAAATATCACCTATTTTAAGTGAAGGAGAGCATTTTATTTATAATTAATTTTAACTGTAATCAAGGACCCTACAAAGAGGCTGGTACCTTAGAAGAGCTGTAGGGTCTTCTTGCCAGGAAGAAAGTTATACTTCTGTTCTAATGAATGCCCTCTCTTCTTTGAAAACAAAAACAATTAATGAGTAGTCCTGAGCAATAATAATAAAGCAAAGCAATAATGATGATGATAGTTTTCTGCATCTCATTGTCAGTTGACAATTTATGGTACTGTATCTAACTATAATTTATTGAGGGTTGTTATTTATGTTTTATTAGGACATTATTGTTGTAAATAAACCTGAAATCATTTTTTTTCATTATGTGAGAATCAATATTTTTTTCATGATTACCTCTCTAAATTATTATGTGTACAATCAAAAGAAATGATTGAATTAAGATTCATGAATAAATTTTTAGGAAACTAATTATGGTATGTTGAGATATTTAATATTAGAATTGATGTCTTCAGAATTTACCTGTATGCTGGACACAGAGGACATTGTCTAACCTGAATATGCCATAAAGACTGACCTTTTGTTCATTTTTTAAGGACCTGTGGATGCCTTGTTGATTCATTTTAAACCATAATTTTTAAGAGAATACTCTGTTTTAATATTTTTAAGTTGAGCATTAATCACAGATAACATCAATATTTGTATAAATCACTGAAAATATATATCTCTTAGTGGAAGAAAAGGTAATAAATCACTAAAGGGAAATAACTCAGGAAAATTTTTCTTTAAGATTTTCTGTTTAAAAGATTTAAGGTTATGAAATAGTCAATATTAGAAAAGCTTTTTGAACTCACTATGTAACCCAAGCTGGCCTTGAACTCTTGGTGATCCACTCACCTCAGCCTCCTGAGTGCTGGGATTACAGGTGTGCACCACCATGCCTGGCTTTGTTATTTTTATCTTATTTCTGGACAAAAAAAGAAAGAAAACAACTTAATTGTTACTAACATCAACCTGCAGACTGATGGAAATTCAGGTTGTATATGTGAATGTCTCAATGCCTCAAACAAATGTGTATTTAAATTAACTTATGTCAAATATGTTTTGAAACAAACGTTTGTTTATTTTTATACTATTTAAGAATGGGAACATCTTTTATGTAAATAAATTTTGACTATTTCTATATCTTTGTTGTATGTGCATGATTTCTCTGAAGCATGATTTTCAAAATAAACATTTACCTTTTGGTCTATCTGCTCAAAGCTAGGCTGCCCGTTAATGAATTGGTTCTGTACTTGGTCATCCAGAGCTCCTCCAAGCCTCGTCACTTTTATCTCTTATTCAGTGCAAAATGGTGTTAAAAAATGTGTGCTTTTTGTTACAGAAGATGGCAACAATATTATTTTCATTGTCTAATCTAGAAGAAGAAAGCAAATTACACAAAAGCAAAGAAAAGGACAAATGTTATCAGGAGATGCAAAATTTAAAATGGAAGTCAAAAAAGGGTGAAACCCAGGCAGTGTAGTTCATGCCTATAATCCAGCACTCTAGAAAGTTGAAACAGGAGGAAGATCTTGAGTATGAGCCCAGATCAGAAAACTTTGCAACTTTGTGAGACCCTGTTTCAAATAAAAGATAAATGATAGAGTCTGCTAGCTTGGGGCTTAGCTATCCCTAAAATGACATCTACTCAAATCGGTACCGGGTCCAGAGAAGTAATTTATTTCTCTAAGAGTAACTTCGATGTTCTTCTAGTTTCAGAAATAAACCTCCCACTCCCTTTTTGCGCATGCACCAAACCCTCTCCAATTCCAAGATTCCACAAGCGCTCCACCCCCAGCCCCCAGTAAATCTTTCTGTTTCCTGTTTTGTGCCCACAGATGCTCCTTCAGATCAGCTGTTGATATGTCATTTTGCCCACCTCCGAGCTGAGGATACAGCTCAATGTGAAGGCCCTGGGTTCACTTCCCCATATCACTAAATAAATAAATATTAGTCTCGGGGAAATCACTGAAAGCTTTCACATTGGTTTTCTTCATACTCAAGTTTGACACACTGGTGACTCAATACGTCTACTGACCATGTATTTAACATTTTGCCTGGCCCCTGTGCTGGCCATTTCTCATCCAGGGACAGTCTTCCCACTGTAAACCCCAGTCAGACAGACAGACAGATCTCAGCAGCATTAGTTACTCACTGCACCACCTCCAAACCTTCATCTGAAGCACGTCTGCCACCAGCACTTCTAGCTCATCTACCTTAACATTCACACTTTTGACATCTAAGGTCAATTTCCCTGAACCATCAAATCGCCTTCATTACTTATCACCCATCTCTTCTCTTCCTTTCCTTCCTTATGTGCCTATCTCAGATTCCCCTGTCCACCTCAATCACTGCGTTTATCGTCCCTCTATTGTTCTTTACTGGCACAATTTGCTTAATGTCAACAGTTCTCCTAATATGTTTCTTATCTGACTTTTCAATAGCATTCAACACAAATGGAATTTTTTTTTTCTTAGTTTCATGATTTGATGCCTTCCTGGTCTTTCTCCAGCTTCATCCAGTT
>RJWT010011808.1:6504-23063 GCA_004365215.1 Cuniculus paca
TAATTTCTGTGATTTCCTTTGCCATTATTGTCTAGTTTCATAGCACTATGAGCTGATAATGTGCATGATGTAATTTTGATTCTTTTGCATTCATTTAAGCATGCTTTACTTCCTAGCATGTGGTCTACTTTGGAGAATGGTCCATGTGCTGCTGGACCATTGTATGTGTATTCTGTTTTTGGTGAGTGGGACATTCTCTCAATATCTATTAACTTCATTTGTTCAAATGTTTTGTTCAACTGTGATACATCTTTAATGATTTTCTGTCTAGTTTATCTGTGTATTTGTGAAGTATTGAGTGCACTCAATATAATTGAGTTTATGTTAATCTGATCTTTTAAGTCCATTCGTACTCATTTTATGAAGTTGGGTATGCCATTGTTTGGTGCATATATGTTGATAATTGTTATCTCTGCCCATTGAGTTGGTCCCTTGACCAATATGTAGTGACCTTCCTTACCTCTTCTGAGAAGTTTTAGCTTGAAGTCTACTTTGTCTAAAAACAGAATAGCTACACCAGCTGTTGTCATTGTTGTTCCTGTTACATGAAATACTGTTTTTCATCCTTTGATTTTTAGCCTATGAATTTCTTTCAGGGTTAAATCTGTTTCTTGTATATAACATACTGTTGGATTTTGTTTTTTGATCCATTCTGCCAATCTGTGACTTTTGATAGGGGAATTGAAATCATTCACATTGAGTTATTACTGAAAGGTATTGACTTATTTCTGTCATTGCACTATTTTCCTGTTGCTAATTTCCTATCTTTCTCTTCTTTTTAACTGCTCACTCTACCTAGTACATTCATTCTATTAGACCTTTTGTCATTGTGAGATTTATTTTCTTTCTAGGATATCCTGAAAAGATTTACTGTCTCTGTCTAGGATACCCTTGACAATTTTTTGGAGTACTGGTTTGGTGGTCATGAATTTCTTCAAATGCCCTTTGGCATGGAAATATCTTATTTCTCCATCAATTTTAAAAGATAGTTTTGCAGGATGTATCAGTCTGGGTTGGAATTTGTTTTCTTTTAGGACTTGAAACACTTCACTCCAAACTCTCCTGGTCTTTAAGGTTTGTGTTGAGAAGTGTGCTGTAATTCTAATGGGCTTACTTTTAGAAGTAATTTATTGCTTTTCTTTAACAGCTTTTAAGATTCAGTTCTTGTGTTGGGCTTCTGGAATTTTGACTAAGATGTGCCATGAAGAAGTTCTTTTCCCATATTTAGAACATTTTCTGCTATTATTTCAGTGAACAGATTTTTATGCCCTTTTTCCTAGCTCTCAATTTTTCATTAATTCCAATTAATCTTAGGTTAGTCTTTGCATCATTTAGCAGCTTTTAGATTTTTGTTTTTGTTTTTGTACCAGGAATTGAACTCATGACCTCACACTTACCAGACAGGTGCTGTGAAGACCCATTTTTAAGATTTTCTCTTGTTGTCTTTAAGGTAGCTCTCATTAAGGGGTTATTGGCAACAGCCATGTCTCCTAGTTCTGGCACTCTGTCCTCATATTGGTCATTTCTTGTGCCCATAAAATGTTTAACAGAATTTTTAATGTCCTGAAATCTGTTTGGCATCTTTTTGCAGACTTTAATTCTTTCCTACGCTGGACATTTGTGTTTTGTATCATTTTGTTTAGCTTAGCAAGCTTTTTATTAGTGTCTTCTGTAGATTCACTAATTGTTTATTAGGCTCATTATCTGTTTATTTATGAGTTCACAGGGTACCTCATTGATCTGTTTTATTATCTCCTCTGTTATCCTTTTGAACAATTTGGCTTTTTGACTTTTGATTTCATCTCCTTTGATGTCCTACAGATCAGCTTCGGGGGAGTTGGGAGTTTAGGGAGGCATTTTGTTGCCTTGTATTCTCATGGTCCTGTACTTTTTGTTTGTCTTCTGTGCTGAGGCTTGTGGGTTGATTACAGTGGAAAGCTTTGTTGCTAGTATGGAGTCCTCTATTTAATGCCTGCTTTTCAGTGATGCCCTCTCGGTATGGCTAACTATTGGCATTTGCCTCTGTCTCAGGATCTGGCCACCTCCATTTATTTGGAAAAGGATGCTGCAGCATATTTGGCCCAGTACTCAGTTCTCTGGGGATGGGTGGCAGCATTGCTAATGACACAAAAGCAATCCAGATATTGGTGCCAAGAGAAAAATCAATTAATCACAGCAACTATGTCACCTTGGCTATAGTGATAAAAATCAGCAATAATAATGGCATCAAAGACAAACTGAATATTGACATACTCTATGAGCCAATATGTATCAGCCTTAACCATTGAAAAGAGATCTGTAATTATAATATAAACACTAAGAAAAACCAAATATTGACGTACAATGAATATCTACTAAATGAAAAAAGGGCAGTGTTGTAGCTCAGTGGCAGAGCACTTGCCTACCACCTGCAAGTCCCAGGTTTGGATCTCAGGACTGTAAAAAGAAATAAAATAAACATAAAATAAATACCTACTAAATGAAACAACTTTACTTTCACTAATAATAGAGCAGTATTCAACTGTAATATCACAGAGCAACTAGCTCTCTAAAGATTCATAAAACTTAATAGCTGTACTAGGAAAGAATGAGAGGTGTGGAACTGCAGAATGGGAAAGCAAAATTTGAAAAATTTATCAGTGGAAGGTGGGAAGGAGAGAAAAATGAGATAGGGATCCTATTGAGGAGTAAAAGGAAACAGTATTAGAAAACAGTCACAGAAAAGAACAAACTACAAATAGAAGAAAATCAGGGAGCAAAATACTGGAAATGAAAGATAAAAAGGAAGAAAAAAGAAAAAAGCTAAAATGGAAAAAGGAAAAAGACAAAAAAAACCAAAACTCCCCCCAACAAAATAAAATTGATGATGTAAAGAGTCAGTGAAAATAAATTCTGTGCATTTCTGAATGAGTAGTTTCTTTCCAGGATCTGCAGTCTTGGTATCCAGAAAGTCATGATTTTTTCCACCTAGCTTTAGGGCCTGTGAGTTTGTGAGGTACCCTCCCTGCTTCAGAGGCCCCTCTATCCATTCACTTCAGATAACCACTTAAGCCACAGTATATCCTTGCTCACCTTGTAGACAGCAGAAGCAATCAGTCCTCTAGTCTTTGCTAGATGTAGGCCTGGGGCAGGGGTTCAAACCCACTGTTAGATCTGGTGTCAACACTCACTAAGCCTTACTACAGACAGCAGAGCCTGTGTCCATCCTGATGTGAATTCAGACTTCTTAGGGGGTCTATGTCTAACCCACATCCTCCCCACAGCAGTCTCTTTGGGTTGTCTCTCACCCACTCACTTTGGGAGGGCAACACGGGAATCCCTGAAGCTGCTGAGCAGTTCTGTAAATTCTCCCTGGATCTGCTGACCCTCTGGGCTTACCTTCTCTCCCTGGGCATTGGCCTCATCCAGGATCAAGTCAGTTGATTAGTCTATACCTCTTCTGCTCTGTGCCAAGGGAAGCAAGCCATACAGCTAGTGTGGAGTTGGCAGTTGGCCACGGTCAGGGCATAGAATCTACCTGTGTGGAATTGCTCAGGGGACAACAACACAGGCTTTTACTCTGATTTTGTAAAGTTGTTTTGTTTTGTTTTTTGTTTGCTGCTATCCTGTTGGTTTGATTTCGTTTGGTTTGTTGCAGTACTGGGGATGGAAGCCAGGGCCTCGTACATGGTAGAGAAATGCTCCACCACTGAGTTATATCTCAGCCCTAACAATTTTTTTAGAGTTTTGTTGTTTTTTTTTTTAAGGAAAAAAGCAACGTGATCCCTGAGATGGGAGAAAAATAACACTGCTCAAGCATGTTAAGGTCTACACAACATAGGACACACTTGTACAGTGTATATTCATGGGATCCCTGTAAAAGGTCTGTTGGTGTCCCCAGAGAGACAAAGCCCATGGGATACAGGGCACCCATTAAGGGAACCAGCCCTCCCCACTAGAGGCTAAGTCCCACCACCACCCATCTGTAAGCTAAAGAGTCAGTAGCATGGCTCAGTCCAGACCCAAAGGCATCAGAACCAGGAAAGCAAATGGTGTCACTCTGCCAGAGGCCAAGGATCTGAGAAAACCGGGTCAAGATCAGGAGATAAAAGCATTGAGGAGAGAATGAGATTTCACCACTCTTTGTCTCTTTGTTCATTCTATGGTCCCTGGTGCCACCCACAGGGAAGGCAGATCTTTTCCCTTGTCCTCCAATTAACCATCTTCCCCAGAAACATCCCTATACCTGGTGCCCAGCCATTCTAATCAGTGCCAGGGCCTGGGCCTCACTTTCAACAGGAGCACCCATGGTAATAATTGCAATGGCTTGGAATGAACAGCACTGTCCTCACTGTCTGTGACCCTCCTCCAAAACAACCATCACAATAGGTATTCTCACTCCAGCTGTACACCTGAGAAAAATGAGGCGGGGTTGACCACAGCAGTTATGTCAGTTGCTTGAGGTTGCCCAGTTCATAGTACATGGAAAATCAGAACTCAGCCATGTTTCTAGGTAGGGTGAGGTCCCTCTGCAAGGCTCTGACACTGAAGATTCTTTGCCAACCATCTCCACACACTCCCAGGGATTGCACAGTCCAGGTACAATGCTAAGCACTACAGAGACATGGTGTCTAGTGATAACAAACTCAGCCATTGTTCTGGAAAAAGCACAATGCCAAACTGAGGCAAGCATTGGGGAGAAAGGCAGAAAGGTTGTCCAAGAAGGCATAGATCTTGCCCTAGCATGGAGTCAGAGAAAACATCCTTGAGAAAGTTATACTTGATTCAAGAAGTGAAGTAATAGAAAGTAACCAGGTAAAGAAAGGAAAGACAGCCTGTCAGGCAGAGGCAAGTATGTGCAAAGGCCCTGCAGCAGGGCCTAAAAGGCAGTTACATATGGTTTGGAGCAGAGAGAGGAAGTGAAGAATAGGGAGGATGAGATGGCTAGTGTATGGAGAATCTAAAGAGTATAAGACTTGAGACCCAGAGACCAGATGACATCTGCTATAATATTCTACCTTATCTGCCACAGTGTGATTCTAATTCAAGCCTAAGAGTGTACATGATGGGCTTTCTTTGTATTCTGACTTCGGGATGCTATTGAGGGTTCTAGATGATGTGATAGCTTAGGGCACTGGACATCCTGGGTTGTACAGACCTAGGTGTTCTTAATAGAAAGTGAGAATGGACACCACCTTGCCAGCCTACAGGAGACTATGTGAGCCTGAGGCTCATAGTCCCTTCCTGGAGTCTTTGCAGAGCTCCAACAGCAACGTAAATTAAACAGGCCATGAATTAATTGCCTTCAAAGTACTCACTGTCCTCAACACACAGGGTCCTACTAAACAAATGTCAGACACAGTGGGGACTCTTGTCCCCGCCCCCACCTGACCCCTGAATCGGAAGGGACTCAGTCTGACGCAAATCCCTGCAGAGACACATTCCCGGGAGCTGCTCCAAGAAACTCAGTCATCCAGACTCAGAGGAGCTGAGAAGAATCAATGCCATACCCTTTAAGGCTGCTGATTTACATCGTGGAGATGAAAATGCTAAGCACATCTTTGTCTCCATCTCATCACCGGTGGTCACATGGCCTACAGGCAGCAGTGGTAGAATTAAAGACAGTCACACTAATTCTGGATTTAGACACTTCACCTGGACAGATGGGCACTCTCCCTTGGCAAACGGGCCTCATTCAGTGTCCTTGTCCAGTTTCCCCTTCCAGCCAAACCACGGCTGCTTACTGAGATCTACCCAAGCTCTGTCTGCACCAGTCACCTGGTCCACTTTCCAGAAGGTTTCATCAGAACCCAGGACCCTCATATAGCAGCACACATCCCTGAAGCCAATGCCCATGTCCTCTGGACATCTGGGAGATGGTGGTTCTCAGAGCCCTGAACCCTTTCCAGGGTCCCATCTCAACTTTTGTGACTTCCAGGCATTTTTGCCTTTGTGAGCTCCTTTTCTTCATAAAAGAATAAAAATAAAAGTATTTTTCAAATGTCTTAGTAATAAGATGAATATATCACTAATATGAAATTATATATTTTCTATGACCTAAAAGTTCATTTTTTCCCCCAATTTCTTCTGCTTTTAAAAGAAATCAAAGCACATCTGTGACTTAGGCACCATGCCTGCTGTGCTAGTGGCAGGTGGGACCTGGAGCTTCTCCCCAGGTTCCTAGGGGGAGAGAGGAAAAGCCAGCCAAGCCATGGAGTGGGCTTCAAGTGGTCCCTCCCCACCTCAGGGACCCTAAGCTGCAGTACCCACACCTCCTCACTAGTGGCAGCCTCACCTTCCCTGAAAGTTGGTCTCTCTTTGAGTCAGCAAGAAACATATTCTAAAGTCAGGCTGACCAAACTGGGACCCAGCTCTACCAAGCACTTGACACTGGCCAAGTGACACCACTTCTCCAGGCCTCTGTACCTTGTATACCATGGGGAAAAGACAGTAGCAGCCTCACCGGATGGCTGAGAGGCTGTAATGAGTAAGACTTGGGAAGCACTCCCTTTGGAGCCACATGACATGGTACCATCACAGTTTGCATTGTCACTGTTCTTGCTCTTTGGATCCCTCTTGAGACTCCAATAAAGCTTCAGCCTCACTCAGGAAAGGACATGCAGAACACCCCAGACTCAGGGAACTCAGACTACCACCTTCCACACCAGCCTCACAAACTCACCCTGAGTCTTCTTGAAACTCAGGGCCCCTAGACCAGATGGCCAGAGTTAGTAACCCTTGGAGTTCAGTGGGACAGAACCCAACCAGGTGTTTAGTCCACACTAATCTCACTGAATAACAGGACTGTCACCAATGCTTAGTGCAACATCACTGAAGGGACAACCATGTCCAGACTGGTTCTATCACCTGGTCCTTTCTCGTCATTACCCCCATGACTTAGGGCTCTCACAGGGAGCTGCAAGAAAGGGGTGATTTGAGAGGGGTCAAGATAGGCCCATGCATTGCAGCAAACAGAGCACCAGGCCCAGGCCCATGGCATGTGTTACACTGATTGATGCACATCACCACCCAGCCTCCATTCTCGTCTTTAAAGTAGGGACAATGATTTCCACTTCTTGGTGACTGTTACGATAAAATCGAGCCTTCTCTACCCGTAGCAATCAGAATAGTGCTGGCACCAAAGGTAGCATGGCTTCTTGCTGAGCAGGCCATTCTCCCTAATGTGCTTGATAGAAAGTCACTAAACAAGTATGTCCCTGCTGCTTCTCCCACAGGAGCGTGGCAAGGAATCCCCAGGGGCAAAGCTGCAGGACAGAAAACAGGACCATCTAGTGTGCAGCATCTTCCCTGTGCCTCTGATTCCAGGCTTGTATTTGAAAATATGCTTGATGCTCTCTGTCCAAGGAACTACATCAAGGTCCTCACAGGCCCCTCACAGAAGCTCAGGGTGTGTTATGGTTTGTGTCTGGATGTCCCCCTAAAGCCTCATGTGGTCATAGGGGGCAGGCTTCTAGAGTTTATGACTGATTCATGGTTCAATGCTGGGATTATGGGTGTGAGTGCTACGTCCAAGTGGGTGTGGTCTACATACAATATAAGGGACAGAAAGAGTCTTTTCTGCATGCTCCTCCCCTTTTGGCTCTTACTGCTTTTGGTATCTGCCACCACCATGAACTGTTGCTTCTCTGCCACGCCACTCTGCTTTGAAGCCAACTGATTATGGACCAAAACTTCCACAAACTATGAACTAAATATACCTTTCCCTCCTTAATTTTGAGCTGCAGGTATTTTGTCTCAGCAACAAGAGAAAAGTAACTAACTCAGGGCGGCCACCACAAAAGATGATCATCTTTCTCTGAGGTGCACCTGAACCCCTAGCAAACCCAGCCCTCCCCCATCATCTCTAATTTAAGGATGGGCTGCCTTGTATAGAGAGCATCACCTTAAGCTTTCACACCCTGGGACAGAACAGTCCACACTTTCTGAGATGCTTCAGAGACCATCTCTTCTTCCCTGTGACTGTCGCTTGCAATATACTTAATCAGAGGATACTAAATACATTGTCCATGTTGACAGTTCTACCTGCCTATTTTATGTAATGAAATAAATGGACCCTTTATGTATGGCACACGGTTTCATTTACATGGACTCCCAACATTCCCTAGTCCCTAGGTCTTGGGCACCATCATAAGCAACAGGAGAAAGAAGTTAACAGACTATTCCCCAGCCCCTGCAAGGGCCACAGTTTATTGAGGAGGACAGATGTGCCCATGGATTATTACAACACCAAAATAAATAAGAGCCAGTGACAGGGATTCTAGAGGAGGAACGATGTCATAGCTGTTTCCTTTGGATGGCTGGGATTTTCCCAGGCTGGTCTGGATTGGTGACAAAGAAGGAGGCAATGTATCTGTAATTAATCCCTCTTAAGGTAAAGTTGGTTTGTGCAAGTTCCTTCTGAAAAGTAATATAAACCATAAGTTATTTTAAGGAAATAGAAGATAAATGGTGGCACAGCAAGAGATTAATTTCTCAGGTCTGGCAAGATCCTCCTATTTACAGACAGGGTCACCCTGCTGAGCACTATCCTCCTGCTCAAGCTTCTAGAAAGTAGGAATTGATTACCACCTCACAGTGGAATGAGGATGTGGCCTCTGCCCCCCACCCTCCCTGGCCCAGCCAAATGACACTGACTGGGGCAAGGACACTGACCTCCATGGTGCACAGGTGAGGAAACAGAGAGGGTGAGTGATGGAGAAGTTCACAGCACCTAGAAATGCTCGAGCTGGAATTCCACCTCACCTTGATTTGCCTAATTCCCAAGGCCCCACACCTAGGCAGATCAGGAAGTGATCTGGGGAGAAGGTGACCACAGAACTGAATCTTAGAAGAAAAACAGGAAGAGCCCAGCCCTGGATAGAGCCCCAAAGGTTTGCCAGTTGCTATCTGTGCAGAGGGAGCCAACAGAAACCAGCAGCTCACTCTAAATCAAAGGACCAGAAAAAGAGGCTCAGACTCCAGTGCAATTTGAAAGTGGCTCAAAGAAAAAACAGTCATGGCCAGGGATTTAGCTCAGTGGCTCAAGTGCTTGCCTGGAAAGCTCAAGGTCATGAGTTCGATCTCCGGTACAAAAAAAAAAGAAGACGACTCATGTTACATCCAAGGAAGTCAGGCCAGAAAACCAACTTTTGGGGTGACAGATGAGCCATGGTTGCATATGTCTGTGTACATCTATGCACATGAGGTAAAGCTGAACAAAACTGCTTCTCTTGCATTTCATTGCTTTATAAAGTCTCACCCCATTTATAATCATCACTCAAAAGGACTGAGCGACAATACAAAATTTTAAATGGCTCAACCACTTAAAAATCATGGCCAGGCATTATGTGCCCTCATTGGCCCTCCAGACAAACTAACCCTGGATTATTCATGGTGCAGTGTAAGCACTAAATTCTGCTTAGTTTTGTTAGCTCTTGTCTGAGAGAAGTGCTACTTTGTCTGAGACTATTGTTACCAATCACTGGACACATCTAAGTAAAAAATAAATAATAATACAGAACTGGGTCCAGCAGTGCAGGCCTGTAATCCCAGCAATCTGGAAGGCTAAGGCAGGAGGATCACAAGTTCAAGGCCAGCCTGGGTAACTTAGCAACTTAGCAAGATGATGTCTCAAAATAATAAACAAGATGGGGAGCTCATTCAGTACAAAGGCCCTGAGTTCAACCCCTACTATACCAAAATAATAATAATAATAATAATAATAATACAGAAAGATGCTGAGACAGAAAGACAGAGATTCTCAGAGACTTCTAGTTCAAAGTAGAAGTCAACCCTAGAATACATACACTCATCTCCTAAAAACCTATTAAAAATGATAGGGAAGGGATTCAAAAAGCCATGGAAAGAGAGGGGAATCGTCCATTAAAGATAGATTTTAATAAATTCCTGGAGCCCCAAGGCTGGAGCCTGGAGGTAACAGAAGTGGTGTAGGGAAAATTCCAGCCACAGCAATGAGAAAAGAGAGGGACTGCCAACGAGGAAGCTGATCTGTCTTGAAGAACCCTAGAAAGCCTTGAAACCTACAGATACCAAGATCGGTGGAGGTGGCAGAGAAACACAGGGCAGAAAATGCCCCGTATGTGGGAGGGCAGTCCCAAGACTACAGTATCACAGTGCACACTGGAGCAGTGATACCCAGGAGAGGCACCCCTAGAAAAAATAATACAGAAAGGAATCCTTGACTTTATACTTAATACAAGAAAAATCTTGAAAACATCTATAATACTATAAAGACAAATAATTGAAAGAAAAAAGAAAGGCAACTGTAAACTTCAGAAGAGAAATAAAATGGCATCTTAGTACTACAGTCTCTGAAGAGAACAATGTTTAAATAGCCAGAATAATGGAAATGCTTATGGATTTTACTAAACATAGTAAATATAACATTTTTGAGATTGGAAAAAGATAAGATATGGGATCATGGGATCAAAATGAGGTTAACCTCAACCATCACAGTCAGAATTATGAACTGATAATGACTAAAATTGATCAACAAAAACCATCTTCCACATGTGAATAAGGTCACACAGTATTTGTCTTTCTGTGCCTGGCTCATTTCATCTAACATAATGTCCTTCAGGCTCATCCATATTGTCACAAATAAAATTTCATCTTTTTATGGCTGAATTGTATCCCAAGGAAATTCCAAAGAAGTTGAGAGTAAAATAGGGGTTAACAGAGATAGTGGAGAGAAGAGGGGGAGATAGGGAGAGGTTGGTCAACAGACAGAATGTAACAAAGAGGAGGGAAAAGTTCTGGAGTTGTATTGTAAAGCACGGTGACTGTAACTAACAATAATGCATGGTATATTTCAAATAGAAGAGAGGTTTTTGAATGTTCCCACAACAAAGAAATGGTAAATGCCTAAGATGATGGATATACTAACTACAGTTGATCATTATACAATGCATGTATCAAAGCATCCCACTGCACACCATAAATATATACAATTATCATTAGTAAAAAGGAACCAGTCACACACACACACATGTTGTCTGAGCCTGGGTGCAGCACTTGGAAGCAGCACTGGGGCCTGAAGCTAAGTGAATTCAAAGTTGTTCCTTCTTGACAGTGGGCAAAGGCAAAAATTATTATTTTTCATTTTAGCTTTTCAGGACTGCTTTATTTTTTCAATCAAAAGCATGATTATTTTAAATTACAAGTATTTCAAGATCCTTGGACATGTGTGTAGGGGCACACATATGCATGGTCCCCTGTGTATGCTGGTAAATAGACCAAATGTCCAAATAAATCACCCCACACTTAATAGTGCCAAGTGACACCCTCGGGAACTGGGGAGAAGGGGCATGGAAAGGAGGTAAAGAAGAGAAGATGTGTTTTTCTTCTATATTCTGCTCTGCTGTTTTATTTTGCAGCAAGCAAGCATTACCTTTGTGATTTTTTTAATGTCACTGGGGAGGCTAGTAGGGACAGAGTCAGGAACCCAGAAGACTGGGTAGGTGGGCATGACGCAGATTCAAGAGAAGGAAGAAAAGGTCGGCACACCTCAGAGCAGGGAAAGTTTGAGCCCAGAAAGGGAACTTGCCACATGCCACCTAAGCTCTGCCAGGCATGAAATGCAGGCAAAGAAGGGACACTGACTAGCCTGGGGACCCACTGGCTGGAATTTAATAAGCGAGTAACCCACTCTGTTGCCAAGCCTCAGAAACAGCAGTGTTTTGTGGGATATTTTCCCCCACTGAGAAGCTTAAATGGAAGTGAAATACTAATTTCCTATTTCTGCTCCAACCAGCCAACCAAGATTGCCAAAGTTCTGCTGAGCTGCCAGCCATGGGGGAGGCGAAATAAACCTCACCCCCAGTGACTGCTGCTTCTAGAAATGATTCTTCTCGCTTTATACCAAATTATTCTTGCTAGCCCTGATGAAGGCAGAGAGCTCAGGGGAGGCAGAAGCCTGTTCTGGCCCAGCTGTGAGCTGATGTTTTGCCTTGTGGTCACACAGAGAGCACAGCGATAAGACAGATGATGGAGCGCGAAGGACTGTGGTGACACAGGGCCACACTGATAATGCCAGTTCTATAGGGATTCACCCTTGCACATCTGCTAGGTATCTAAAATCTCTTATGCTAACTTCCTGATCTCCTCAACCCTTGAAAAAGGAGTATCCGGACTACTGGTCTGGGCTGGTACCCAAATCAGCCAAGTCCTAAACCTTGTTCCCTCATCATTTCTGAATCTGAGCATAACTCCCTGCCTATACCCTTCAACCACTGCTCATCGTGCAGAAGGCATGGGAGCCAGACAGGAATATATAGCAGCAGCAGCCCCAGAATTTACTGACTTCCTGGCACTGTCCTAGGCCCTCTGTGTTCACTAATCCAGCCACACCTCCCAAGTTAAGTCATTTCCCCAAGGCTGCACAGATGAAAAACAGTAGATCTGGCATTCGAAATCAAGCGGTTTGATTCCAGAGTCCATGTTCCACTTCTCAACACCTCTACTTGTATGTTTCAAAACTATATAACCTTATTGATATATAATATAATCTTCATATCATATGATTCATGCTTGTACAGTATACAATTCAATGATCTTTTGTGTTTTCACAGAGTTTTAAAAACATGATCACAACCGATTTGAGAACATTTTCATCACCTACAAAAGAAACACCATTATGATGGGTAGCCATTCCCCATTTTTCTCCCCCCACTAACCTCCTTCCTCCATTCTCCTGCCCCAGGTGATTGCTTATCTGTTTTATGTATTTGCCTACCCTGATCATACTTTATATTTCTCCTATTAAACTGTAATTATACACCCGTGAAAAAATGCCCAACATCACTAATCATTGGAGAAATGCAAATCAAAGCCATACTGAGATACCACCTGCTAGAACAGCTGCCATCAAAAAGAACAGGATAACAAGTCCTGGTGAGGATGTGGAGAAAAGGGAGCCCTTGTGCACCATTGGTGGGAATGTGAATGAGGACAGCCACTATGTAAAACAGTGTGGAAGTTCCTCAAAATATTAAAATAAAACTACCATTTGCATGTTTAGCAGACATCACAAATGTAACAAGTCCTAAATGAACCCTCAGTTTCCTCCCACTCCTATCCAAATCCCAAAATAAGAAAACTCTCCCTAAATCATCTTTATCTTAGGTAATGACAATTCCATCCTTCATTGCTCCAGTCCAAAGCCTTAGAGGCATCCTTGATTCTTGCTTTATTATCACATCACTCCATCAACCTGTCAGGCAATCCCAGTTGCAAAATCTACCCTCACACAGAAATCCAGAATATCATCACCACTCCCCACCCGTACTAAGCCACTGTCACCTTTCCTTGATGACCTCTGGGTCATTTCCTTAGTTACCATCCTGCCACTTACACTATCCTTAATTCAGGATGAAAGTTAAATTGCATCACCCCTCTGTTCCAATGCTCCAAACCAAATCCATTTCATGGCTTGCAAGTTCCTCTGATGCTTTCCCATCTTCTCTATCTGGGTCTCTTCCCAGAATTTTTCCACTGCAGCCACACTAGCCCCACTTAGATTCCTAAAGATGGACAGCAGGTACCAGCCTTAGGACCTCTGCACCTCCTGCACTCTGCCAAGAATGCTCTATTCTTGAGCATTTCATGCCTCAACCCGCATGTCCTTCACATCCATCTTTCACTTTCATTTCTCACCACACTGTTGAACTTCTTAAGCCTGGATTCTACTACCTCCCTTCTCAATTTATTTTTCTTATGAATAGCTATCACCTAAAATAGTACCTGGCACAGAGTAGATGCCCACTAAATAAGTCTTCAATGGATGAGTAAACAGACCACCACTTCTGACAGTGTAGCCTGCAATTTTTAGGATGCTGATAGGTGCTATTTTAAAAGACTAACTAAATTATATACCTTTCATCACTCCAGAAATACAGAGACTCTCTAATGATCTAAGCAAAAAGTAGTTTCTAAATTTACTTAATCTTAAGAATTTCTTGTCAGATTAATGTTTCTTGGAAAATTCCAGGCCAAGAAGATATGGGGTGCCTTGCTGGAACAGAAGAAAAAGAATTCTGGCAAGGGCAGGTTAAAACATTTCTATCTGTATGCCAGCCCAAGTCACTGGCAGCAATTTCCTAAAGTTCTGCATGGAGAGATAACCTGAATGGCAACTGGGATTGATTAGTGATGTCTGCACAGGGATCTGTCTTTCCTGAGCATTGGCATTTTCCTAGAAAATCCATCAGCATGTCACTTTGCTCCTACACCTGTGGGACTTCCCCCTTTCTTATGTGACCTTTATTTTCACTAGGAAAGAATTTCACTTCTCAAAAAACACTAAAAATAAAAATTACACTTGACCCAGATGTACCTCTCCTAGGTATATTCCCAAAAGAATTTAAAACAGCATATTATAGGAATACCTGCATACTCATGTTTAAAGCAGTGGAACTCACAAAACAACCTAGATGCCTAACGATAGATGAATGTATTAAATATATATATATACAAAAAATTCAGTCATAAATAAGAATAAAATTATGCCATTTGCAAGAAAATGGATAGAACCAGAGATCATCATTTTAACCAAAATAAGCCAGAATCAGAACATTAAGTATCACATGGCTTCTCTTATATGAGAAACCTAAATATAAATTCACTAAGGGAGAGATGATAGGAAACTAGAAGGTAGACTGTGGAAATGGGGAAGGGGATCTTGGGAGAGGAAAGGGGGATAAGGGACTGAAATTATCAAAATGTGTTACATGCCTATACAAGTTCCCCAAAACAAACATCACTATACTGTATTGCTAACATGTACTAAGAAAAGAAAAAAAAAGGGAAGAACAGAGGGAAGGAGGGAGGGAGGGAGGAAGGAAGGAAGGAAATTCACAAGCAATCCCTTGCCAGGGAAAGAAATATGAAAAAGTAAGTCAATAAATCCTCAAAGATCCCAACACCAGGATTCTAGAAGTCACTTTGTTTTGTTAATCAGCAGGGTCACCATGGTCTTTATAGAAGTCATAGGAAATATCTGGAGAGAACAGAAATGAGAATAATAGAACCCCACTGTTTGCCACCAGCTCTCCTGTCAGTGATCCTCCATAGCAGCAAGGGACCCCTCACAGAATAGGAGCCAGGCATTTTAGAGCCTCCATGAGAAGAACCTCTGAAAAGCCCATGAGGTGTCAGGCTCAGAATAGGACAGCATCCTCATTCTTCACCAGGACCCGGCTCCTGTGATTCAGTGTAGCACATAACACAGAGTGCACATAAGGCTCCAAAACAGGCCCGATTTGCTCCCAAACTGCTGTCATCAACCCATATCTATGAGGCCACCAGTTCAGATTTCTCTGTGCAGGACACTTGTCATTCAGTTCCAGCCCACCCAAAACACACCACAACCTTCAACATGCAGGTAGATTAAAACCTCCCTGTGACGAGCAAAACCCCTGGGCAATGAGCAAAAGACAAACAACTCAAATATAGGTAAAAGATAGGAAGAGGCAAAACTCACACAATAAGATCTGAGCCGCCAATAATCTCATGAAGTTCAAGCTCACTGGGAAGAAGGGAAATGCAAATGAAACATTTCTTTTATTGTTTGAGGACATCCCTCTATCTGGCTGTCTCCCACCCTCCTCCAGGTCTCTGCTGAGTTCTTCCACAGAGACAGTGTGCTCTTCCTAGTTCTCATCCCCAGATGTGGCAGATTTATCTGTGTATTTAAGCGTTTAATTTTTGCCTTTTCCACCAACTCATGAAATCCATGAAAGGAACAACAAGGTCAGATTCACTCACTATTATGTCCACAGGACTTAGAAGAGTGTCTGGGAATGCTAGGAGCTTAATAAATATCTCTTCAATGAATGAATGAATGAATGAATGAATGAATGAATGAAATGCACTTAGCTCTCTGTGGCCCTGCAACAGGAATTCATGTCCTTGTTCAGATTACCAAGGTAAACCAGTCTCTCCTACAGCACAAAGCACACAGTCACTGCCTTCCCTTTGTCCTGCCCTCATTGAGGCAAAAAGTGGACAGAACGTGTGCTGTTCCAACCCCACACACCTATCCAGAGAGAAGCTCGGGAGGATTACTTAGTCCCGGTCCACAGAAGTGCTGGGGGTGCCTGCTGATTTACTGTTTCTGAAAGGTGTGGAGGATCCTACAAATGTGTAAATTCTCCCAAAACTTAAGCCTTTAAATTCTACAGCACAGGAGCTGTCAGAAAGCAATATTTTGTGAGCTACAGATTCCAATAAAACTCACTCTGAGCTGATGAAGCCTTCCTGGGTAGCCTGAGGGCTGATATATGAATAATCTGCCCACATTATGCCATGTCACTTAAATATTCCTTTGGAGATTTGTCAGAAGAAAATTTAAGTAAAATTAAAGTTCA
The DNA here is from genome assembly GCA_004365215.1 of Cuniculus paca. Taxonomy (NCBI): domain Eukaryota; kingdom Metazoa; phylum Chordata; class Mammalia; order Rodentia; family Cuniculidae; genus Cuniculus; species Cuniculus paca. The sequence goes on from RJWT010011808.1 coordinate 22,869, forward strand.
AATGGAAATGAAAAATTAAGTTATGATCAAAGCTATAATCTCATATTGGATTCTTTTAAGACCGTAGAGAAAAGTCCCATTTAAGATTTCCTGTTTTATATTTATGGATCCAAATGAAGGTATTCCCACTGTGCCTTATTTAAAAGGCTGATCTGCAGGGTTTGGGCCTCCTCCTTTATTTAGATGCTCGACCTA
>RJWT010011809.1:0-22977 GCA_004365215.1 Cuniculus paca
ACCTAGTGTTTGGCCAAATCATTAATTAACAGTAAGAGCAAAGTTCACATATACTGAAACATTCAAAGCCTCAAACATGGAGAATAAGCAGTAGGTCAAGAGATCCTAGAAAACCGAAAAGGAAGCACGTCAAAGACAGGCGATCAGCACTCTTGTGGGAAAGGGTGAAAAGGCATTTCAAACGTTCCAAGTCGACAGCTCTACAGCTGACTTAGTAACCTGACCAGGAGGGAATTCTTTAATACATAATATAGTGTGATAGGCCCGAAGGGTTCCTTCAATAAACTAGCACTGCTAGAGTCCCTGAAATTCTTTGTATTCAGAGACTTGTACAACAAAGGAAAAGGCTGACTAGTTTCAAGGCAAAGAAAATGAAGTTAAAAGAAGATAAATTATTAAATTTATTTAATACAGGGATAGTGAAATAATTTCAGAACAAATAATCAAATAATCAGTTCAGCTGTGACTAGCATGTACAAGGTCGTAATAACGTAAGCCTAAAGCCGGTGTAGCTGCAATTCGTGTGGAATGAAAGAACAGAGCAGTAGGGCACAAGGTACACAGGAGGGTGTGGGCAGTGAAAGAGCCCAAGCCTCAACTTCGACCCTAGGAAGTGAGTACTTAAAACGCTGCACAAAAGCCAAGGGAGAGCTAGGGAAGAATGCTGTTTGGCAGCATGAATATAAATGTCAAAGGCAGCAGTTAGAAGGGTTGAAAGAGTTCCTCTGGGGAGTAGACCTGCTGTTGTTATAACATGTCTTACAGAGCTGTTGGACTATTTAAACCATGTGCTTGCATAATTTTGACAAAATTAAAACTACATTTAAAAACCAAACTGTCTGGTTTGTACAGACTGACTGCTTGGAGTTGTCTAACAGAAGGGATGGGTTACAAAAGCAGTTAACACTGCTTACATCAGCCTCGGCCCCAAAGAATGGCAATCCCAGTACCAGTTGGAGTCACAGGGTGTGAGACGCCATAAAGACACACATAAATTAACTGGAACAGTATTTGTCATACACAAGAGATAGAAGGTCCTTTTGATGCCGTAAGGAAAACATTATGCAGCCATGGACAGGCAAATGTTGACAGCAGAAAAAATAAATTAGGGTCTTGTTGTGGCGAGAGGGAGGCAAAAATAGATAAGAACTCCAGAGGAATATTTTCCATGGGGCTGGAGGAGGGGGTAACTATCTCTAAGCAAGAGGAACCCACCAGCAAGCAGAGATAAGGTCATGCTTATCAGGATCCGGCCAAAGGGTAATTCTTCCTCCTAGGAAAAACCTTTTTTTTTTTCCTCCTTTTCTATGAGAAGGTAGGAAGTGAAAAGACCACAGGCTGTTTATTAAAAGTCTTGTGACCAGCTTCCAAAGTCAACTGAAGCCACCCTCACAAACATACTCCAATCTGGATGTCGCTGCGGGGGGTTCGTCAGATTTTGATGATTTGAAAATTATGAGTTGAGGTATTGGGAATATAAGTAAGGTTAAAAAACAAAAAACAAAACAAAACAACAAAGCCCACAGGCTACGCTGAGAATCTCTACCAAAGACTTTGTTTTAAATTTAAGAGACAAATTTAAAAACTTGTATTTCTAAAAAGGCCTTCATCCTCCCTTTATAATTTTCCAAAAGAACTGCCAAAGAAGAGGAAAAGTTAAAGAAAACACATAATGGTCAAGGATTCAACAGTGAGCAGTAAAGCATTATGTCAAAATGATTACTTACATATTACAAGGCTTGGCTATCTTAGAAGTTATGACAACATGACAGAACTAATATTCTTTCGTTGGCAGAAAAAAAAATCTCCCACCTAAGAAGACAGTTTACATTGAGAGGAAAAGAAAACTCCTACATAAGAAAATGGCAAGAACACTAATGGAGGTCTGTGGAATCAAGACAATTTACCAAAGATATATTATGTAGTTTGTGTTTCATTTGAGAATGGACTAGCAGCAATACTTACAAACTCCTAACAAAAATACGCCATTGCTTCCTTTAGCAAGCCTTCCTTGAAGTAGAAAGTATATAAGTAGGATCTGAAATTTATACTGTTAGTGAATCACAAATATGACACTAAAGAGTTAGTTAGTCATAATAGCCTATGTAGGGAAACAGGCCTATTCTTGACACTCAAATATGCCTGTATGTTACCTAATTACATTGCTGGTGTGAACTAAGGCATAGCATTTGCCCAATCTGCTCATGAACTGATGAGTAACAGATCCTCTATCTCTTTCTGAAGGTTACTAAACTATAGTAAGAAGTATCATGTATTTTCTAATTACACATACTACTTTTATATATTTTAGGGCTTAAAGGTTGACTCAGTTACTAATAACACTTTCAGTAAATCTTCTTTTGTATTTTGTCTTGCAGTGCTGGGGACTGACTCCAGAGCCTCATCCATGTTGGACAAGAGCTCTACCACTGAGCTACTTCCCCAGCCCGGTATATCTACTAGTGACTTAAAAGGAACAGTACAATGCTCAAGTCTCAGGGAGAAACCTGAATACACGGTCACTTCCAGCGTCCACAATTTGTTCATTTTTTTCCTTCTTCTATTTTTACTAATTTTATCCGCTTTCTCTAAACAGGCAAATGTTGGCAGCAGAAAAAATACACATAATAGAGTCTTGTTGTGTAGAGGGGGAGGATAAGAACTGTAAAGAAATAATTCTGTGAACTGAAGCATGTAATTGTATCTCTAACTATGAAGAACCTAACTGGCAAGGAAAGACTGTACCCTTACACAGGATCTGGCGACCAAAGGGTAATTCTTCTCAAGAGAAAGATACTTTCTTTTCTATACGATGAAAATACATGAAGTGAAAAGACCACAGGTTGCTTACTAAGTCTTGTGACCGGCTTCCAAAAACAGTGAGCCCTGTCCCCATAAAGACATGGGTATTGTAGCAGGATGATTCCAATCAGAAAAGTGCAAGAATAGTGGAGGGGAGAAATTTTCACCCTTTCAGATTTCCACAAGCCACACTAGGAAACGGGACTCTAGAGAGCGTATGATGGGCAAGACATACAGTATTTCAGAAAGGAAAAGATGGTGTCAGCGGGGCTCTGTATGATGCTTAAGGGAACACTTTCAAGGTGAAGACAGGTCTTCAGAAGACAGCTTGACGAAGGACTGCAACATTCTCAGTACTTTCTTCTCTCTCACCTCACAAAGCGCTAACCATTCACCTGAAAGCCCTATCATAATGGCAAAGCAAAGACAAAGCACAGTAGGTTATCAGGATGTAATCTGAAGTTGACATGATTTGTTTTTTTCCAGTCAGCAGCTTGGCACAAAATGGCTCAAATGCTGCTTAAACTCCCATCCGACCTAAGTTACATAAATCCAGATTTACTGACAAACAATGTCTATGTCTCAGTAACTTTCCCTGAGTACTCTCATGACACAATCATGACAGCCAAATGAATCACAGGCAAACTGCTTTGCAGAGTCAGAAATCCTTTCCGGTTCCACGCTGATGGCTGCTGGGAAGGGCCCCTTACTTGTGGAATCTCGTCAGCTCTTGCGCAACACAGTCTTGCGCTGTCCTGGCTACTGAGCTTGGTGAATCAGCATCATGCTCACCAAACTGCTTGAGTTACAGATCCAAGTCTGAGATTAGCACGTTCCCCCGGCAGGCAAGCAATGCCAAACCTTTCTGCACCTCCCAGTCAGGCACAGATTACCTAGTATCGCACTCATGGGCCGCAATCGCTTCCTTGGTATTGCTCCCCTGGTAATGCCTTTCAAAATCACCTATGTGGCTTTTTTCTTTAAAAAAAACTTACAGTGAGACAATAAATACATGCTAATCAGTGCCTTGTGTTGGTATCTGCTGCCAGACTCCAATGGAGAAACACAATTTATACGACTGAGACAAGGGCTAATTATAAGGAGGTGGCTGAGGCTACCCTTGGCCTTATGACTTATGTAATCAAGTTCGGTCTTCCTTCTGTCCAGGGACTCCTCCAGACTCTTCTGATCCAAACGATGGATTGCACTGGGACTTCCGGTTTTTCTAGCTGAGGAGACTTGCTACCTGAGTGGACACAGCCTGCAAGAGAACCCGGGCTGCTGACGATGCCTCAGCACTGGTCATGCCAAGGGTGTACAAAGTGGGCTACTGCTGAGACAACTCAGCACTCGAAGGTCACCTGCCTTACAAGATACTTTCTTACATATTTTTCAGCCTTTTTCAAAGTCAGTTAACAATTCATCTCATGTTTTCTCTTTGAAAGTTTCCTTATGGAGTTTCAGTTTGATTGTTTTTACATACAAGAGAATACAATTGTAAAACTGACCATCAATATATAATATTTTTATATACTAGATACCAATTATCCAAAATTATGTGCAGCATTATGTAATTGTATAAAACTGACTAAATATAAAATCATATTTAAAATATTCTTTACATAAAAAAGATGGTAAAATAAACAATATATAAAAAAGTCGTTCACACAAATAGAAATTTTACCAGTCATCATCAAAGATTGTCTACTACTACTACTTTACCCATAATAAAAGACACATGAAAATATTATAAATTTTGAGTATTAGGGCAGAAGATTTAATTCGGTTTTCTAAATTCTGGGAAAGTAAAAACCTCTCATCCTAACTATTTCACACAGTAAGCATCTTTGCCATTGCCAAAGAAACAAAGACAATGAAGAAAACAAAACCCAAATACGAATGCTGAAGTCAAAAATGGTAAAGTTTATCATTTTAATTTTATAAAGATTTGTATCTCAGACAAGCAGAATGACTTGTCCAGCAAAGACCAAAGGAACTGGTTTGGCTTCAAACTCTAAATCTGGATTTCACAGGAATAAAATTTGTGAGGTTAAGTGGAAGTAGGGATCACTGCAATTCTTATCCTTCTATCTTAAATATTAACTTTTATATAAACATAAACATACACAGAAAACACAACCTACCCCTTTTCCGAGTTTTGAACCGCTGGCCTGTTAGCACTGGCTTCTGATGCTTATTCATAAAATTTCTGCAAAAAGAAATAAACATTAGGTATTTTAAAATAATCACTTCATATAAATATATAGCTAGTAGCATATGTTCAACTTCGAACATAAATGAAAATACCTTTTTAACTACTGCACTAGCAAAAACATTAAAGTATTGGCAAAGGACATAGAAAAAACAACCACAGACATTAACTTTGGCTGAGGCTGGACTCTATGTAGTATCTTTTGGGGAGCATATGGTGAAAATCTATAAATACTCATATGGATATAACCTGTGGCCCAGCAATTCCTGTACCAGGCATTTATCCTGCACTTACACCCACATGAGGATGCAAATAGATGTCTGTCTGCATATCTGTAAAAGGATTTAACTGCAGCATTGCTGGACTTATGAACATGGTGAAATAAATGCCCACAAATATGAGTCTGGTCAATAAGCTGCCATTTAGCTACTGCCTGAACATCACGCAGCTTTATAAATAAATGAATGAGATCTAACTGTGCTGCAGTTCTTACCCTGGCTCCATTTCTGACGACATATGTATATGAAATCCCCTTCTCTTCTATCACTCACTGCGTTCCAGCCATGCTGTCCTCTTTACTGTTCTGACAGACTGCGTGAGCTCTGGTTTCTGAGGCATGCACCTGCTTCTCTTTCAGGAAGGTTCTTCCTAGCTGGTCACATGCTTACTTCCTGCATTCATTTAATTGCCTCCTTTGCAGATAAAACTCCGGACCATTCCAAAGAAATGGTTCCTCGACACTCTTGGTCCCTACCTAGCTTTATTAATTTTTTTTTAGGACCCTTTGCACTACCTGACATTCTATTAGTATCTGTTTCTCTGTGCTTACTTTCTCTCATGAGAGTGTTACCTCAAGGAGGGTAGGGGCTTTGTGAGTTTTACACAGTACTGTCTTTCATACCTAAAAACTGGGCAAGGTATTGGCATTTATTAAATATTTGTCAAATAAGCTCCTCCACAAATAATGGAAGGGTGTTCAAGGCATGTTGCCAGTGGGAAAGCAAACAACTAGAAGACAGTAAGCTTAAAAATAATATATATACAAGGAAAATTCGAGTATAAAAATACATAAAACTTGCTCCATAATATGTCTTAACAAATGAGAATAAGCTGATCTGAATTACAGTACATAGCAAGACCCTGACTCAAAAAACCAAAAAAAGAAACTAATTAAAAAAACATAATAAACACAAACATAATTTAAGATTTGAGTTGAAGGAATTCTTATCAATTTTAGAAGGTAAGATGACTCACACATTGCTTTGAGACCAATAGGTAACTAAGCTAGAATCAATGCCCTGAAGGAAACTAGTGGAAGAGATAAAATCCAAAGACATCTAATACAATGTGAGAATTGAAACAGCAGCAGTACCCAGCATAGAGAGGGTACAGAAAGCCAGTGCTTCGCTGTTTGTACACACGGCAACGGGTATATTCTGAAATAGTCACAAATGCTGTACTCAATCAGTGAAACCTCATTTCACTGATGGATGTTGGAAACAGAGCTTCTAATGCATTATTTATACTCACTACAAAACTCATTCAGAAAGCTCCCCATTGGGGCTTCAATCAGTCACACTAGAAGGGCAAACACTGAGTTGACGCAAAAGTCTTTAACATCGTATTATGTGTTTTCTTCAATGTCTTCATACCTCCCAAACTGCACAAGCATTACTCTGAATATATCCCTATTTTAAGGTAAAAATAAAAGAAAACACAACAACCACCACCACTCATTAAAGAATTTAAGGTCTCACTCTGAAAAAAAAAAAATTAAGAGTCCAAATAGCTTGAAATATCTTTAGCAGGAGAACATGCAAGCAGTTAGTCTCTACTGATGTTTTTATTTTGTAATTAAAATACTAAAGTGTGAGCCTTCTTTAAAACTTATTATTGGTCTGGAATACAAACTCATGGAATTCCCTATGAAACTTTATCTTTGTACCTTTTTCTACTTTTCCTGATGATGGAGAATTACCTACCACCAAATCAACACTGTGAGAGAACTACTGTGCTTCTAACCCTTGGCTTTTCAAATCACAAAACTTTTTCTTCATAACTCTGATTATAACTCTGATAACTGCCCTCAATATATTCTCTGTGGAGGACAACATAATAATGAGTAAACGTCAATACCGATGCAAAAATTTTAACATACCAGCCACACATAAAACAAAAACAAAAAACTCACCCATGCAGTGGAAGACTGATTGAAGATACTGTGTTGCCCACAAAATGTCTATCTCTTTCTTAGCTGTTGCTATTTGGAGCAGGCATGGCTTCCCTCTAAATTTAGCTCTCCCCGCTGCACTATAATCTGCTCCGGTGAGGATCAGCCTTTACAAGGTCCTCACTGAGCACGTACAAAAGCCCTGGTCCCAGAGAAGCCAGGGCACTTGTGATATATATATAAAAAAAAGGTGCTAGCTCAAATCTCAGAAAATAACAAAATTAGTTCTAGTGTCAAAAGCTTATGTTTATTACACTGCCTTACAATTTGACATCAACTAAAAATATGACTGCTAAAAAAAGTTTAACAGAATCTTCAAAGATAAATTCATCTGAAGTACAATGTATGCATCACGATCTGACTTCCATGAAACGAACAAACAAACCTGTAAACCAAATGGACAATAAAATCTCCTGTCCCAACAAAATGCAATACCTCTGTGGTTTGAAACATTATTAAAATGCATATGTAAAATGGTACACAAAAAAGGATTTCAGCATGTCACATGTCATACATTAGACTAGATTTCTTGGTGATCTCAGAAGATAAAGGGACATCAAAAATACTTAAATGTAATCTATCAAAAATTTGGAAACAGTTATCAACAAATGAAACACTTTTGAAACAACTTCTACTTAAATCAAAACTGAAAGGTCTGAAGAAAAAGTTTTTGGGTCTAGCATGGTAGAGGAACACCGTCCACCTGACTCCATTAACGAAACTATCCTAGTGCCCAGCAGATTCCATCCCTCAACACCCAGACTCAGGATCAGGTGTGACAATGGGTGGCAGCAGCAAGGACAGGCCTGTGGCACTAATACTGCTAGCTGCCAAGCCCATCTTAAGGGACAGAAGCCCTGAATATTGACGGTTAGTTTTCCCTGGTATTCTTGTCTCTTTAATTCTCTCCATTTTAGAAAGTAGCTGATCTATCAGAGAAGGACTTAATCTTTCAACTGTCCTGACAAAGAAATAATTGCACTTAACTAGTTAATACAAAGGTTAGGTCTTTTCCTCTTCTGTGTGTTGGAAATTAAATGCAGTTCACACTGAGCTACATATTCAGTCCTTTTTCATGTTTTTTTTCTTAGTCACTAAGTTGCCCAGGCTGAGACTGAACTTGTGATTCTCCTGCCTCAGCCTCTCAGAGTGCTAGGATCACAGGCATGTGCCACAATGCCCTACTTATACAATATTTTTGACTGGTCTTCTTAAAACTGGGAAAACCTACGTTGTAAACACAGGTCATACCACTTAATATATGCCATGCCTATGATAATTATGCTTGTTGCAGGACCTCAACATTCTAACATGTACACTTTAAAGCAGGGGTCACAATAAAAGAACAGAAAGGAGATATTTTAACCATCTGTGGTGATGGAATCAGTCTATATTATAGTCATAATCTTTATCTATTATTATATTATCACTTGGTAGTAAACACATCGCCCAATGTGTCAGTGGACACATTTGGCTACTATGTCCTTAAATTGTGGTATGACTAAGGAAGCAATATTCCATTTTACTTTGTTTTTATTAAGTTTTAAATTTAAATAGTCAATGTGACTAACAGTTACTCTGTTAGGTAACACAGCTCTAAAGCAAACCCTTACAGCTACGAGTACATAGTTGGAAAAAAATGTGAAAACACATTCACACAGTAGGAATTTGTAGTTAATATAATGCAAATAAAGTAGCACTAGGGATCATTTTGCATCAATTTCAAAGCCACATGGCCACAGGGGTCAAGAAAAAAAATAGTCACCACACTGCAAAGAAACCTATGTATTCGGTCAAGACTTTATAGAGAAAAAGGATTTTAGAATCTGAAAAGTATAGAGCAACATCATCCCTTCCAAAGGAGAAAGTAACAACAAAACAGAACTCCATAAAACAGCTATTCTTTGAGAAGTTCTTTGTGATGATTCAGGGTTCAAGAATTACCTTCTAATTCATATTCTAAGTCACTAAGCTACTATGAAAGAAAAAACCAAACTACCCATAATTACAAACAATTCTCCTAAAACAATAAGCTAAAACTATAAGAACAGCATCATGAAAACCCTTAAAGAACATGTAGGGTCTAGGAAACTTTGGGGTTGATAACACTGTAATAAAATTCTCTTCGAAGAAACAAAAATCAAGTTACCTCAGAAAGTTTAAATTATGAATGTTCTAAAGCAATCAACTAAATACATGTCCATAAAAAAACTATGCAATCTATAACCCAGAATACTATTAGGTTATTTAATAGCTTTATCTTGGTTTTGTAACTAACAACCTTTACATTCACAAAGACACCCAGTCTCTACTAAAACCTTAAATGACTTAACAATTCTGGTTTTAGTACTTAAAAATTTAGTACTTAGTTTGAGTATTTAAATATTTAATACTTAAAAATTTTTAAGGGCAAATAGTCTAACTATAAAAGTTTATAAGCAAACCCAATATTCTTTTCTGTAATACAAAAATAATTGCTGTCACATGCTTGTCCCTTCATTCTCATACTACTTTATACAAAATAACAAACTTTTTCTTTGTCAAAAAGCATGAAATTTAACAAATTTCTTCCAAAACAATTACAAACATTGTTGGGTGAAGAAATGAATGATAGAGGAGCACACACTGACTTTAAGGCAACTCATCCCTCAGGTTTTTTTCATAGCAAAATGCCCCCAAACCTCTATCTAGGAAAAATTCTGAGAACCTACCTACAAGATAAACGACAATAATCATCACATACTTACCATATTAAAATTGTACATCCTGAAAATTTTGAGGAAATGGTAGCCTAACATGAAGAAATGCCCAAGGACTACTACATGTCCAGCTGTGGTTTATATACACTTAGGGACGCGTCAAGTACTTCTGGACACCCCTCTCTGTGAGGCAGTATAATAGAACTGTGGTTTCACCCAGTAATAACCAATAATTTTATCACTCGGGGCATACTTGGCAACTTAAGGGTACATATTTGCTTGTCATGGCAGGAGGAAGGGGGCTGATGCCACTGACGACTGGTAGGGACACTGCTGAACACCCTGCAGCCTATAATGTACAGCAAAGTAGCCAAGCAAAGACTGTGTGGTCCAAATTTTCAACAGTGTTCAAGCTGCAAGCCCTACACTAGATGAAATAGTGGAGGGCAGAACAGAGGTGGGCCCTGCTCTTGAGAGCTAAAAGTGGCACACACACAGGACTAAACATTCCCGAACAAGGACTAAGTGGATAGTTCACCGAGTGGCTTGTTTACATTTGCCAAAAGCTGATGTCAAATTCAGACAAAACAAACTTATCACTGACTAGACAGTTTTATCTAAAAAGCAAAAGTACAATTAGAAAAAATACTCTTTAAAGTAAAACAAGAAAAGTATACATATTTAGAAGACAGGCATGGTAGCTGAAGGCAGGATAGCCGGGGGTTTGAGGCCAGGCTGGGATAACAGAGCAAGTTTAAGGCCAGTTTGAATTACATACATAGCAAGAGTCTGTCTCAATAAACAAACAAAAAACAAAACAAAATATATACTTTAAAATGCATAAAATCAACATTCCCAGTCTGATACTCACAGATGTATTTCTACTTTGATAATTTTAGCTGTTCACAGGAACAGTAGAATACAGGCAAAATAAGACATTAAAGGAGAGATGTACAAAAACAAGTTGAGCACCAACGGTTAAACTTTTTCCTACTTTAGGATGCTGCAATAACAAATAGGAACAGAAAGACAATAAAGAAAATGGAAATTTTAGAACACAATATATCATTAAAAATGAAATTGCCTTTTTTTTATTACTTGGAGAAAACAATATATGCTAAGTATATTCAGTAGCATGACAAATTTTGTGTGCGTGACATGATCTTGGCTACATAAATACAGCACCTAATGAGTGGTGAGCTCAAGGAGACATTTTATTCCTCTTATCTATACTTCTCAGGATTTTCTACAACATAAATATATAGATCACTGCCATAACTTGAAAATTATATATATTTAAGTAAAAAACTTTACCCTCTCCTGAGGTTCAAACCAATTTCAGGAGTTACAAGAAATAATACTCCTGCACAAAGAGAAATGATATTCCCTACTAAAAAAAACAAAAAACAAAACAAAACAAAACAAAAAAACCTCCAGGGGCTGGGGATTTAGTTCAGTGGTGTAAGCGCCTGCCTGGCAAGGGCAAGGTTGTGAGTTCGATCTTCGGCACCAAAAAACAAACAAACAAAACAAAACAAACAAAAAACTAGAAAGTCCTTGAGTAAAGGCTGATTCCAAGGTCGGAGCAGGGAACATTTACTATGATTCTAGGCTGTCTTGTGTTAAAAATAAAAATCAAAAGATTAAAACAACATAGAAGCATCTTGAGAACAATTTGACTACTTCATTCTGGGACTTGATCACCATATACTTACAGGAAAGCAATGCCTAATAATCCATTGAACAAAGTAACAACTCAAAGGACCATAAGTATATCACTTTATGTTCATTTTGGAGTAAACAACTGCTCAGTACACAACAGAAAGGTGAGTAAGTGGGGAGAAGGGAAAGTTTTTTTTCCCCAGTAGAATACTAACATTAAATAGAAAAGGAAACATGATGGAGTTAGAAAATTTGTCATTTTCTAATCATCACACCAAAAACTGATTTCATGCAAGATTCCTCAATGTATACTAGGTCTAGATGAATGTGTGTGTGAGGTAATGTGTGTGATGACCAACAGGATGCATGTGTGGCCTCAAAGTATCCTGACATAAATTACCAAGATAAAAAGAGTAATTACACACTGAAGAAATAAGACAACACTTTCACTAGGGGAAAAGGAAAACCATGTATTTTCAAAGGATTTACAATGAAAAGCACATCATTTTGCTCACGTGGTTTTCCAGATAAAAATGTATTGCCTGAATCTAATCATGAAGAAATAAATGCCTATCTAGGAACATTTTCCTAAACATATGGCCTGTATTTTTCAAAACTGTCAATATCTCTAAAAAAACAAAGATTAAAAAACTTCCAGACAAAAGAATCAGAAAGACATAACAACCATGGCGTCTATATTAAATTCCTTGAATTTTATTTTGCATTATGCATTCTCTAAGAATATTCTTAAGAAACACACACTGAAACTAATAGGATGAAGTATATGCAATTTACTTTCAGATTATTCAAAAATAAAAATAATTACGTATACATACAGCCACAGAGCAAAGGCAAATCACAGGAAGCTATATCCCTTTTAGGGAGCTGAAAAAAACTCAGGAAGCCAAACGCTGTAGGGATTTTGTATTTTCTGGGGCTCCTTAGAAATGAGCTTGCCACAGAGAAAGGTAACATAATTTACCAAATCCCTCAGAAATCGCTCAGCTGTAAAATAGGAAACAACCCAGCTGTACTGATTGTGCATTCCAGGGAAAAACAAATTAACTTTTGACATGAAGATGTCTGTAACAAATACATTATTCCTGAGCACCAGACAAAAAAACATTTTAAATGCTGTTACTGCTACATCAGAAGAGACCATTCTTCACCTTACTGCAAACCTAGACTACGTGAAATCTCTGGCATAAGGGAGCCACAAACTACTTCAACATGCCCTGTGCTGCCTCTGTAAATCCATGGAAATATTTCTCTACATTACAGTCTTGAGTACAGAGCAAAGTAGAAACATGTAAAATGAAATTGATTGTTAAGATCACCACCATGAAATGAGTAAACAAGGTACATGTGTGTGCACACACCTGCACAACATCAGAAATGAGGCTTTTAGTGAAGTTCAAACTTTGCCAATTCAAAACAAATACATACAGAAAACATTATAGCGAACGGTTTAGAAAATTCTCAGTGAAACCCATTATTTTTCTACATATTTAAAAAAAATCAAAACAATACACAAAAAATGCACAACCGGTTACATAGTAATTTAACTGGTTAAAAAATATATTTCAGAATTACTCAATGAAAAATCTTTTCCCCCTCAAAAAACTATAATGTTGCCATTAATCAGTACTCTTCTGATGAAGAAGCTTCTTGAAACCACCCTTTTTAAGAACAGATACTACACTTGATCTTAGCCAAAAGGCTGAGTGGTAATGTAAACCTCCCATTTTAAAGAATTTCTCTAAGATTTTTCTTTCCATTATCCTCAATGACGAAAAACTTGCTGTGTGATGGAGGGTTTAATTTTAGCTATCACCACAGATATTTCAGTCTGATCTGTTAAAGTGTGTGGTTCTTTGGAAGCTGGTTGGAATGTCCATTTCAATATTCAATCACACTGCATCTCCTGGCACACATACCCTTTTCCACGCATTTATAATGAAACGCTGAAATACTGAAAAGAAACAAAAGACTAGGTGATCTAGCTGAGTAACAACAACACTGTTAACTGAAAGTGAGAGGCAACTATATAAAACAATAACCGTAATTCTTATATATGGCATTCAAAGGTAACATATGCTTTTCAAAAGTTATTTCAAAAGCTATTGATTAATAAAAGTATCCACAGAGTAAATATAAAATTTCACAACATGATGATTTGGAAGTTCCGTATCTGCCAAGATTTGGGTTTATTTCACCCATTATACTTGTCTATCTCGTATTTATTTCACATATTAATCCCATACATTCTACACATAATTCCTAGGACTTGCGTATTTAATAAAGGTGTGAAGAAAAAAACTGTTGTAGCTAAAAGAATTCCTTTAAATCACTGATTATAAAGTTAAACTCACCATACATAGGATAGGAAATTTAGACACAAATTAAGAAAAGGTATCTGTAAGTCTAACTTTCAAGTAGTAACCACTGTGCATACTAATGTGACACATACTATAAAATCCTTCATTCTTGAGTTCTTACATACAGAAAAAAGTTAAAATCCAAGTTTTAAGGTTAGAAAACAACAGTTTTATATTTTTATTTTAATTAGCTCTTTTAAACTCTAATCTGGGAGCAAAGCAACAAACATTAACAGTGTAAAAGGTCATAAAACAAAAAGTTATGTCCACTACTCAGCCTTTCACTCTCAACACGTGCACCAATGTCACCCCTTGGAAATTAACATTGTCTTATGGAACCTTTTGGAAAATGACTGTGCATTTGAGATCTTCACCTACACTGAATAAAATCAAAAAGTAATATTTATTAGAGTCTTCTCATCTCCCAGGTTCATTTCTTTAGAAAAATGCTAATCATTGGAAGATAGCTAAATAGATGTCAAGCCTAACTTAACACAGGAGAAAGATGATTTTTATGTAAGATGTACTTTCCACCCGACACATGAGGCTTGTGGATAGCATACACATCAAAGGCCTCCCTTAGTGAGACGAGGAAAATCAGGAGATGAGAACCAGCAAGGAGTAGAATGTCAAACACAGGGCAAGCAGGTCAGTTTATAAGGGCCTGACAACACAAAATTGATGGAAGTGTTGGTGACTACTGGCTCAAACAGGCAGTTAGAAGCTCAGTTATTACAGCAAAAGTGTTGAAGTATAATCCTTCTCTTCAGAGTTTCAGTGAAGGAGGAAAACACAAAAATCTGGGAAAAACCCCCCATCTGTTAACCAGAGGGAATATTCTGCTTTGTGGAAACAGCCTGAACACCGTGGTGGTAGGTAGATGGGCGAGTGTGGAGATGGTGTGTGCCTGTAATTCCAGCTACTTGGGAGACTGAGGCAGGAGAATCCTGGGCAACCCAGTGATTTAGTGAGACCCTGTCTCAAAGTAAAGCGGGGGTGAGGCGAGGATGCAGCTTGTGCCAAGACCCTGGGTTCAATCCCCAGCACAGGAAAAAAACAAAACAAAACAAGATAATGTACCTTTAGGATGTTCAATGGTGGTGGTGAGCATGACTCCAAACATCTGCTTACTTATTAACTCTTTCAACCAAGAAACTTCTGCCTCATCATCCCAGATTTGAAGGGGGAGGGGTTTCCTAAGCCTGTCTAGAAGGTGAACCTTTATTTGAAGGACACCCACCCACCCACACACATGTCCATTATGCAATGAAAACAGGAACTGGATAAAAATGCCAAAAGCCAGCCTAGGATTTCATGGGCCACAGCACACCAAGGCAATGGGGCTGCACTGGTTGACGATATTTTGTAGAAGCAGACCACCTAAATTCAAATTGAAAGAAAAAACAAAAACAAAACAGACCAGTGCAGTACTACTACGATCTTCTCAATTACATTTTCAACAAGGCTCAAACATCCACAATCATTCCTTATTTATCAGTTTGTCAGTACTCCAGTCTGAACCTAGTCAACACCGGCAGCAGGGACCAGATGGGACGAGTTTCCTGGTGGTGACTATTAGGTGGAGATTTGTCTGGGCACTGACAAAACACCTGCAAGTATGTGGATATAAGCACTGATGACCCCTGGTGTGCTACGATACAGAATGTGGCACGCAGCTGAGTTGAGGCTGTACTTATTACTATTTTAATAGTTGAGTTTTTTTGCTTTGTAACATATAATTGATATTCACGAGGAAAGGAACACTTTGAAAACCATCGATCTACACAGAGATGTCAAGCCACCTGGCTGAGGCCGTGCGTCTCATTTAGCACTGGTGACACAGTGGAGAGCAAAGCGCAAAGATCCTTGCCCATCTGGAGCTGTCACAGATGGGAGAGTAGAGGCCGGAACTTATTAACTCTTCTCCACTCAGAGCACTTTCCCGACAGCTAAAGTTGTTGCAAGGTCTTGGAATGTTATTTATGATTCCTGAAGGCAGCTTTTTCATTATCTGCTTCATAGATTTTATAGTTTAGAATCAGATAGTGCAAGAGCATAAATATTAATTTAAAGTCTGGTTCACTACTTGGACAAACTGAATTAGCATATGTTACTTCCAAAATGCAGAACAAGTAAGTTCTCCATGGAGTTCTATTAAGCAAAATAATCACTCGTTACAAGAGGATTTAACAAAAATACTGCCTCTTAGGGATAAACGAATATTAGGAAATTTATGGTACCATGATTTCTGTAACACTGGAGGATCCAGTTTTTAAATTGTTTCCTGCAGAGGCTCAACTCTAACAAAAGCAGTCTTCACACTTTCAAACACTACTTCTACATCCTCTTCCTCTGGCCAGCAGTTTCCTCTGCACCATCTACTTGGGGTTCTTTTTCCTGTTTATAATAGCTCCATTCTATTACCTTGAATGCTGAGAAAAAACATATGCCACTCTTTTTCCCTCACAGAAATCACCATATATCTAGGAAGCTATCCAGATTAGATTGGAAAGCATTAAAGACCTTTGAGTGAATAAACAAAAAGAAAAGGATGATAGGGGACTTATAAGACTACACACTCCACAGTAGCTTGTGATCTCTTCTCTACTGTGCAAAGAGCTATTATCAGGCCATTACCCTTTATTATTGCTCACTTCTTCCCCAGGTCTTTTCTTCGGACTTATCTGAAAGTCCTCAAAATAACAGTAGTGTACGCCTAACAACTATTTTTACAGGTCCTCCTCTAGTATAAAAAAAAAAGTTAAAATATGAAACAAACTATAGTATTAATATTCCTAGAGTTAAAAGAATTAGGAATAGCCAAAGTATTGTACCATCCTTAATATTAACATGAGACACTATTCTTTCTTGTTTTGTCATTATATTTTTCCTTTGTTTTGGCTTTAAAAAAAAAATCAAAGGAAACACCTACTGCTAAAAATGAATTAAGTATAAGGAGAGTACTGCCTCATCAGCAAATCACGAAGACTAGTTCATTTAATGAACTACCTAAACCTTTATTTTCAAAGCAGATAGTTTACAAATATGACTATCTGAGCATTTTCGGCACTCTTTACTCAACACGCACTAATCTTAGAACAGGCCAAATCACTGCATTTGGTTGGTATCTAATTGCCCAAAAGACACTTGGTGAAGAGATCCATAGCCTTAGTATGCAGACAGCACTGTAGGCTAAGAATGGAAAGTATTCTTATGTATGACCTGCTAAGATTGGCAGGTTTTATATCAATTAAATGTCCTCCAAAAACCCTTTAAATAAAGTCCAGGAAGACGTGTTAGAAAATATTTAACACACACAAAATACAAAGGAAAAGTTTTGGCAGTGGTAGGGGTCAAACCCAGAACCTCATGCAGGCTAAGCAAGCATTCTACTACTGAGCTATTCCCATCTTCTGCCCCCCAAAATTTTAAACATCTAGAAACATAAACTACAAAGCTACAGGAATTGGAAAGTAGGTGTCTAAGGATTTAGTTAATAAGCAAACCATAAATAAGATGCTAGCAAGCACATCTTGTCCTGAGCCTGGTTTGACTTCCCTACATTAACACAGCCATCCTAACAATGCTGATACCGCTCCCAACAGCTTTCGTAATTTTTTTTTGGCGGGCGGGCGGGGTGGGGGGGAGTAATGCCTTCCAAGACAGCTTGGAGGAAAATCACTATTGCCACATTCTGATTTTCTTAGCTGAACTAAATGTGTCTGCACCCCTTCTTCAGACTTGTCTGCAGATCATTTCTCAGTTTCCAAAGAAGATGGTGGGTAACTGCTGGAAGAAACTCTTAACTCCACGGGAAGAGCACCGGGTAAGGGGACTATCTATTTTGTTGAGAAGTTAAAATGTGATGTGCTTAGGTAAATGCGCTGTTCACAACAGTCCCCTGCAGATTTAGGGTGTTTTAACAAATACCGCAAAAACTAAACTCCAAGTAAAGAATAGAAATGACATTTGTATTTACAATACTTTCTTTGGTTTTGTGGAGAAAAAAAAAACCCAGTAATTTCTTAACGGCTGTAATACCTCCCAACTTTCCTTTTTCCTTTTTAAAAACCTCATCACAGACAGTTTCAAACATATCCAAAAGTGGAGGGAACAGTGTAACGAAGCTATCATCCACTCATTTAAATTCTGACCGGGTCCTTGTGTCCCAATGTCAGACTCATATAAAAGCAAATCCCAGATGCCTTATCATTCCCCCTCTTTATATCTAGTATGTATCTTTGAAAGATAAAGGGTCTTCTGAAAATATAACTATAATGTTGTCTCAAACCTAAAAAGAAAGTAAATTCTTTAAAGGCATCAACTAGTCAATCAGTCAAGAAGTGTATCTGGTTTAAGTACAAAAAGTCAGTGTCAAGTAAAACAGTAGCCTGAAAGATCCAATTCTCAAAACTCAAAAAAACAAAACAAAACCCCACAAACTATCCCTGCAACAGAAAGCAAACTGTTCTCCTAAGGCAGAAAACTGGAGGCTTGACTGGGGCCATCCAACAATGGTACACCAATGTTGGATGTGCACGAGTGGTTTTTTTTCTTAGTTGATAGGATTCACTGGAATGTCAAGAAGCCTGAGTCTCAAAACATTTAGATTGCTCCTCTGCTTAGGGTCATGTGTGCTTAGTGCCACATCACCTCACATTGCCAGGAAGGATTAGTCAAGTAGGGAAACAAATCCACCTAAAATAACTTAGAGATCAAATGAATTCAACTCAGCATGTACTGAGCACACACCAAGTGCAAGAGACAGAGTAAAACCTTGAGAAACAAAGATCAATTCAGCCTAGTTAATTTTTACTCTAGAATAAAGAGGGGTTAAAAGCAAATTAATAAAAACTGTAATAGAATGTGATGAGAAAGGGCTTACTCCATTGTCATGGACATCTAAGATCCCAAAACAAGATGCAAATTCAGAAGGTGAGGGGAGGGGTGGCTGGGACCCAGGAGAAGACAGGAAAAATTAGAGGATGCCAACTGTGGTACAAGTGACCTGGGCACATGTCAAGTTCACCCCAGGCAAAGATGTTATTTACCTCCTCACTGAGACAAGAGTAAGTGTGTTACTTGGTGACTGCACTCACTTACTGTGTAGGGTTGGAGAGGTGAGCACAAAAGGTGGAAGAAGCAGTTAGTTTTAAGTCAATTCTGGGAGGTGAATAGTCCATCATTGTGGGAGGAGACTGGGTGAAGAAGGAAGGGAGGTCATTCCAGGAAGAGAAGAGCAGAGACAAAAGGCTGGAAATTACTGGCAGGTTAGGGAATAGCTGGTGGCCTTAGGGCTGGTATGTGGGAGTGGCTGGCTGACTGGAAATGCCCACTGGGATAGAAATTGGAGCCAGTAGACAGCCAGTAACAGGATGGGTGCTCAATTTTTTTTTTTTCAATTGAGAGTTCCTTGAGTTACCTAGATGTGGAGAGGTCAGAGAAAAGCAGGCTACTTAGGAATCCACTGTAATAGACAAGAGAAGGTCTAGGGCAGTAGTAGAAGAAAACAACGGAGATGACACGTACAAGGATATTTCGCAATTTCAGAAATGATTAGTTTTAAAGAAGGTGAATAAGAAAAAGAAGAGTGTCATGGAAATTCAACAGTGTGTACGTTTCCATTTCTGTAAAAAGACAGTAATGGAAATATAGTGAAAAGGTTTTAGAGACAGATAAACAAATCGAGGTTCCAATTCTGGCTGTGACACTTTTAACAGTGGAGTTGTAGGCAAGTTAACTCTTCTTACTTTCAGTTCCCTTACTTGCATAAATGGGGACAGCATTGGTTAACTCCTGGGTTGTTGTAACAATGATTAGACTAATCCTATGCAAAGTGTCTGGCACAATATCAAGAACAGACTACTCAATATGGGTAGTTACTTTATTATCAATACAGTTCTTTGACACGAACACATTTTAATATGCTCATTAGCTAACCTTATACCTACATTCCATATTTATGTTGTATAAAACTATCAATGTAAAATAAGCAGTGTCCATGAGGTACCTATTCCTAGAAATATAAACTGAACATGATTTACCTGTATCTCTAAATGGATGTTAGTTTTTCTTTGCTTTGACATGTCACTGACTGTAAACTGACAGAGGTGTATAAAGCACCCAGAAAATATCTAATAAGCTGCTATCCTCGAGGAACCCCAGTGAGACAAACAGGTGTGACCTTCAAGTAACCATGGCCCAGATTTGGCACAAGAGATGGAAATACTGGCAGCGAAATACCCAATTCTGCCTGTGCATCTACTGGGAAGATATCACAAGTTGAGGTTACTCTACAGCATGCTCTTAGATTTGTAGGTTCTGTTTTGCATGACACATTATAAATCAACTGCAACCCGTGGCAGTAACAGCGTTGTAAGTGTTACAAAATATCCGTCAGTCTCAAAAGCCCTTCTACTCCTTTGAACAGTCACATCATTATTAAAGCATCACCAAACAAAAGTTTCTTTGTCATTCATTGAGATGAATAATTTCAAACCATTTTCATGTGAGACCTTCGGGCTCTGATCTGCCACCCTACCCCCACCTCAAAGCTTCAGCCTTGGTGGGAGGCAGCTGGAGTTTAGGAAAGACTTTTGTTAGAAGGCAAGAAATAATAAACATTTTCAGGGGTTCTCAGGAGTGTTAGCAAAACGCTTCAAGCAAATAAAGGCGGAAGGCCGAAGGCCGAAGGCAAATGCATTTCACTTTATGCATGCACTGGAGGAAGGAGGAGTGTTTCCGGGGATGCTTAACGAAAACCATCTACGTAGTGATTCAAATACTTCTCTCAGACACAAATGAGTCTGGCGAGAAACATCAATACTAGTCCACAGAGAAACGACAGCAGACCTGTAAACAGGAATTTCTACAGCTTTCACAGATGCCGTCAGTACGCACCGAGGATGTGCACCTTGGAGGAGCGCCTGACTACGTATTTTAGCGAGGAAGTCTTATTTCTGAGCCACAGGAAGGGCACACACTGGTATTCACCTTCCCCTTCCTCCCTCTTACCCGCGAAGCTCGGGGCTACCTATTCCAGTTGAATGAAGGCTGGATCAAGCGGCTCCTCTAAGGCTATATATAGACAGCAACGCCAATTTCATCTCCGCCTTCCCCTCCCCGACTCCATAAATCCCAAGATCCGAGTTACAAAGGGACAGGGAACTCCGGCAGCGCCGGGGCCCTTCCCGCGCCGCCCAGCCCAAGTACGAGTGCGCGTGGAAAGTGCCTCCAATACCCTTCGCGCCCCCCGCCCCGGGGCGACCGGGCCCGCTTTTCTCCCACGGCTTCCACGGAGGCCGAGGGGAGGTGACAAGTGGCGGGACGCGAGGCCTGCGGACCTGAGCCACGCGGCGGATGCGGCGCTGCCTCGCTCCCCGCGCGCGCAGCCCCAGCGCCGGCCTCCGGGGCCGCGTCCGGCGGTGCCACGCACGCGACCATGTGCACCCGCCGCCCGCACCGCGTGGCCGCCGCGCCGCCGCCCGCGCTGCCCAGGTCTCCCGCGACCGGAGCAGGCGGCGAGCCGGGGTCTCCGGCCGGGGCGCCGGCGCACTCGCGCGTGGGGACGCCCGCCGCCCAGAGCGCCCGGGAGCCACATGCTTCCTCCCCGCGCGCCCCGGCCCCGGTGCGAGCCTCCGGCGCGGCGGCGGCGGCGCGGCTCCGGCTCCCCCTGCCCGGCCCGGGCTGCTCCTACCTGTCCGAGGAGGTAGCGACGACGCGCGAGGCTGGGGGCTGCGACGGTTCCCGCGGCGGCGGCGACGGCGGCGGCGGCAGACAATGGAGGAGTGAAGGACAGACACATTGACATAGACTCACGGAACCCGGCGCAGCTCCGCCCCCTGCGCGGCGCCCGCCCCCGGCCCGCCCCCGTCCGGGCCGCGCCACCCCCGGGGATATGCTGGCGACCCCGCGACGGCCGGGGAGCCCTGCACGCGCCCCCAGCCCACTGTCGGACCGAGGCCTGCCACGTAGCGGACGTTTCGTATGGTTCGTCCCTAAATACCTGTGTCGGGCGGGATGAGTGTGACGAGTGTGTGAGGGAAACTGGATTCCCCCCTCCTGTCTTCTCCACTTGGTTTTGCCCCTCCGGGGCTGCTCCAATTGCAGGCTCTCGCTGCCGCCTCTCGCGGCTCGTCCTCTCGGCTCGGCCAATGACGCGCGGGGGGCGGGGCCGCCTCCGAGCCGCCGCGGAGCCCCCCAGCTCGCCCGAGCTCGCCCAGCCTGCGGCCCGCGGGAGCCGGGAGGCGGAGGCGAGCGCTTCCGCAATTGGCGACCCGGCGTCCCGGTCTCTTCCGTGCGCCCAACGTTCCCAGCGCAAACACATCGCTCCTTGTTTTAATACTTCCAGAGAAGCAATACTTCCAAGCTGGCGGGAGCCATGGTGCACATGAAGAAAGGCGAGCTGGCCGCGGAGGAGAAGGAGCTGCTCGAAGTCATCGGGAAAGGTGCGGGTGCGGGTGCGGGGCCGCGGCCGGCGGGGGGCGTGGCGGGGCCGGGGCGCCCTGGGCTGCGGGGCTGCAGCAGTCGGGGCCGGGAAGGAGCGTTTCTCCCTGCGGCCCGGGACCGCGTGCAGAGGCGGAGCATGGCCGGGAGGAAGCGAGGTTTCAGGCCTTTGCTTGGAGCGGCCCTGGGGGACCTCGATTCCCTCTCCCCTCCGCTGCCTCTGAGCGCCCCGCGCGTGCCTCAGGGCTTGTCCGCGGGCGACTTGGAGACGGTGGCGTGGTACTGCCAGGCCCCAGGGCGGGGATCTAAAGAGCCCTTTCGACTTCCGGAGGCTCTGAGAGCTGGATCCCCGGCGCGTCCGGGTCCCCGCCTCGCCCGGGGCAAAGGGAGCGCTTAGGGTTCTGCAGGAGCGCGCAGGACGAGGACTGCACTTTGCAGCCTCCAGAAGGTTTGCGCGTCCCTAGCTTGCTTGGCTCCAGGAGCCCAGGCCGCCGCTGTCACCTGCAGGGAGGCGCGGGGAGCGGCGAGGCGTCCACACCCATCCTTCGG